>PVJC01033760.1:0-19208 GCA_004026665.1 Murina feae
GTATTAACAGTAGTAGTACTTAACTGGTAGCAATTAACAGTAAATTTTTTATTAGGTAATTGCCTCTCTTATTAATCTGCAATAGAAAAAACATAGCACATGGGAGTCTATCTCCTGTCCTATTTATTCCTACAAACAATCCTTCCTGGCCACTGTATTGCATTTTATGTTATGTTGCTACTTCATTGAAAAAGAACTCAATTACAGTAACCTTCTCACAGTCTACTTCTCTCTAAATGCCAACCCCCTAGTGGGGGGTCCTCCACCCCCATATGACTCAGTTTTATTATTCTCCCACATGCTCTGATTTCCAGAACAACTCTGAGAGCAAAAAAGGCAAAGACACATTGTTCATAAGGCTAAAGCTTTAAGGGTTGTGAACTTCCTGAGAAAACATGCTTCACATTTAAGTCTCTAGTCACAATTTCTCTTATTTATAAAGTATGTGGTGATGCATTTCCAGTAGATCTGAGACCCATTATGTCCTGGAAGACATGCTGACCCTTGAACTAAAGCTGGTCACCAAGAAGGAATTAGGTTGGGTTGTTCTGACTCTATAGGCATTGCAGCCAAATGGGATGACAGTGTTTGAGCAAAGTAATTTGGATGACAGAGGGCAACAAATACTGCTGAGTGTGACAAAATCACCAAGTAAGGGTTGCTATTTCTGCTCATTACATACTAAGCTAATTTCTGTCAATCACTGCAAATATCTTCCTATCCAATAAAAGAGTAATATGCAAATTAGGCATCACTCCATCACAAAGATGGCCACACCCATGGCCACAAGATGGCAGTGCCCATAGCCACAAGATGGTGGTGCCCAGTCCGGCTCAGCCCCACCACTGAAGTGGTCAGGCCTGTTAGCCAGGCAGGTGGCAAGAGAGGCAGGTGGCCTGAGGTGCAGAACAGGCCATCAGTGGGGGCTGGGGGTCCCCTGCCCAGGCCAGAGGCCTTCACCAGGCCTCAGGCATTGGCAAGGGTGGAGCTGGTGATTGGAGGGAGCAGGGGCAGAGCTGGTGATCAGAGGGGTATGAGGGTGCCCTACCCAGGCATAAGGACTGGGCCAGAGGCCTCAGGCCTGGGTAGGGGCAAGGCTGGAGATTGCAGGGGCCTGGGCACCAGTGGAACCAGCAAAGCAGGGGTCTGGGGGTCCCTGCCCAACTCTTCAGCCTGGCCAGAGGCTGCAGTGGGGCAGGGGTGGAGCCAGTGATCTCAGGCCTGGGCAGGGGCAGAGCCAATTATCGGAGGGGCAGGGGCGGAGCCTGCGATCTCAGGGGTCTGGGCACGGACAGAGCTGGCAATGCAGGGGTCTGGGGGTCCCCTGCTCAGGCCTGCAGCCTTGGCCAGAGGCTGCCAGTGGGGCAAGGGTAGAGCTGGCGATAGCAGGGGGCAGGATCAGAGCTAGTGATCGCAGGGGCCTGGGCTCTGTGAAGACGGCAATCAGAGGGGCTTGGGGGTCTTCTGCCCAGGCCTTCAGCCTCAGGGAGAGACTATAGGCCTGGCAGGGGCAGAAATAGTAATCACAGGGGTCTGGGGTCCCCTGCCCAGGCCTGCACCCTTGGCCAGAGGTTACAGGCCTGGGCAGGGGTGGAGCTGGGATTGGAGGGGCAGGGGTGGAGCTGGTGATCAGAGTGAACTACAGAGGAAACACCTTTTCTTACCACTCATTGGATAAGCTCCCTATATGCCACTGGTAATATTCTCAGTAACTTGGATAATAAGAATCCAAAAAGGTGATCTAGGGTTTTTCCACCACACTCCTGGAGAAAAAAATGAAGGTTCACTGCTGGAGGGCTAAGAAATGTCATACCCTGCCCTAGCCAGTTTGGCTCAGTGCATAATGCCTCAGCCTGCTGACTGCAGGGTCTGGGTTCAATTCTGACCAAGGGCATGTTCCTAAGTTGCAGGCTCCTTCCTGGCCCAGGTCAGGGCATATGCAGGAGGCAACCAATCAAAGTGTTCCTCTCACTTTGATGTTTCTCTCTGTTTTTCCCTTCTCTTCCACATTCTCTAAAAATCAATGGAAACATATCCTCAGTTGAGAATAAAAAAAAAAAAAAGAGAAAGAAAATGTCATATCCTATGAAAGACACATCTTGAAAATGCATAAAGAAAGTTGTCATTTTTTCATGGTGAAGGGACTGGAGTCCGTGTTGATGGAAACACCTTGGTGGCTGTGGTGACAGGCAGTGGCTGCAGCAACGGGGTGTTGGGGCTGGTGGCTTCCCCTGATTAGCCTGGTTGCCTCCTACAAAGGGAGGCCAGACTAAGGCTTAGGCCAGCTCTCCAAGAGGAGCAGGGAGAAGGCCTAAGCCATCAGTAGGACACCCCCTGAGGGCTCCCAATATGTGAGAGTGGGCAGGCTGGGCTGAGGAACCCCTCCCTCCAGTGCACACATTTCATGCACCAAGCCCCTAGTTAGGGTTATAATATGGGAGCTTATTGTACAGACCATGAAGTGGCCTAGTTAATACTCAAAATAATTGTTTATGATGTTTGGGACATTATTTCATGATGAAGACTTTAGATTAGAGATTAGAAATTTTCTGAAAGAAATGTTTGTTAGTATAATATATTGCTAAAGAGCTATGTCAAAAGAAATCTTGCAGAGATATGCTCATACATACCTGTAACATTTCTCTCCTTTGGTATTTTGCTTCTACTTATTGCTGTCTTTGTCAGTGTAAACAAGTGTGACTGGGCAGGTTTAAAAATCTTGCAGTAGTAGGTTTTATCATTTACAAATTACTGTATCATTTATAAATTACTGTACCATTTATAAACTACTGTACCATTTATAAGTTAATTTCACCTGCACTATCTCACTCAACTCTTCACACCGGTCCCTGGAGATAGCAGATAAGAATACTAGGCTTAGAGAACTTGTTACTTAGGCTTAAAGCCAGATCTCCTGGCGCTTCATCCAATGCTCTTCTATTGCTTTGAACTCCTGAGGACAATCTGGACTTCAGTCATGTTGGCCATGGTTTTGATGTAATCTCAAAATACTTAGCGCAGTTGCACACAGCGATCTTTAACATGTTCTTTATGATGACACTTTAAAAAAAACTTGTTTTACTTACTATTCCTACCTTAGACTCAGAACAAGGTTTTAAGTTAGCAAATGGTGCAGGGGTCCTCAAACTTTTTAAACGGGGCCAGTTCACTGTCCCTCAGATCGTTGGAGGGCCACACTATAGTTTAAAAAACAACAACTATTAACAAATTCCTATGCACACTGCACATGTCTTATTTTGAAGTAAAAAAACAAGGTGGCAAAAACACCTGGCAGGCCAAATAAATGTCCTTGGTGGACCGCATGTGGCCCGCAGGCCATAGTTTGAGGACCCCTGGAAGGGTACCTGAAGGTTATTCATAAAAAACAATAGGCTCTCTGACTTCATGGAGAAGAAATGCAGGACAGGAGTGTTTATGTGGAAGAAAATGTCTTGATTGTGAGGGCAAATCCTGAAGATGTCCTACTGGGAAACCCCTCCCCTTGCCCTTTGTAAATGGCCATTATCACTCTATTTTCCTCTGGCTGCAGAAATGAAACCATCCTGGGTGCTCCGTGAACAATCAGGAACACCGGAGAATTTGACCTAAAGTCTTTGATGGGTTAGCAGAAAGCAGTGACAGGGTTAAATATCCTTGCTTGGGTTTCTAAATCCCTAGTGAGGAAAAGAACTGCAGAAGTTAGTACAACTTTTGAAGCAGTTGAGAGAATTAAGGAGCTATGGATAAGCTACAGATGGGAAAGAAAAAATGCTGAAAGAAAAAGAAAAAAATAGACTGAAAGTGAGGTAGAAAGTTCTTATTCAAACCTGAGATAAAATCTGGTTCATAATGAGATTAATGAATTAGGGTTGTAAGTAAATAATAATAATAATAATTGCTCGTTTTTAAATGCTTGCAACATTCCCGGCACTGCATCAGCACAAGGAAAATAGCGATAAGTAAGATACTCCCCTGCTTTGAAGGAAATAAATGAAAGAAAGTTTGCAAAGTATTAAAATCGCACAACACTGTACCAGTGCAAAGGATTAGCTGATTGTGTATTGCGGTGAGCTTCAGATTGGATTTGGCAATTTGACTTGCAAAAACTCAGATGCTTATCCCTGAGCTATGAGACTTGAGGCTCGTTCAAAATAAACGTGCAAGGAATGGAACAGTAACTAGTCAGTCATGAGATGTGGGCACCCGTCCTGCTCTGCTCCATCTTTTGAACTGGTTGGTCATGGAACTTCCTGGTTCCCTGTAATGACCATGGGACTCGCAGAGTCAGCTGCCTTTGCACAAGAATCACTTGACCGTTTTACAAAAATGGAGAGTATCGATATGAATTTCCCGACATTTTTACTCTTGCTACTGATGTGTATTAAGTAACAGAATAAAGTGTTGCTACTAAAGAACTATCAGGATTGCAATATGATTATTAAAAACCGGTTTGAGCCTATTCTTTAAAAGTTAATACTTATTTTCAGTTGGCATGTTCCATGTGAGTTGGTTTTTATTTTAGAAGTTGGCAGAACCAGGAACTATGCTGTTATTATTAGATATTATTTCTAGCTTGGAATTTTGGTGACATAATATAATTAGACTGTGTGCCATCTATTTCCCCTGCATGCTTATTTTATCCTCATTTGCCAATATAAATAGTAAAATAACAAAATCAAACTGCAGTTTTATTTCAATCTCCATTTTACATTATTTGACATCAACTTTTCTACAGTTAATATTAGCTCAGATAATGAGGCACAAAGATAAGATTACTTCATATTTACATGGTGCCTTTCCTTCTGAGGGATACAAAGCAGAAGTTTAAAAGGCTTATTAGATTTACATTCCTCTACAAGTGTAGTGCAACATTATTAATCCCATTTTGCAGACAGGTAAACTGAGATGCAAATGTTAGAAAGTTACATTTTTAGCTAGTTTCTTAAAACAACAATTTTTTAAAACATTTCCCCATGAATTAAAGGAGAAAATGAATTACTTTTATATGCTTAGTTTTAGACTTTTTACTTTGATACTTTACCATGATAAGCTTGTAAGGAGAGTGACAAGTTATAAACTTTCAGGGTACATGTCAGTCATCAATTACTAAAAGCTATCAAATGTTGGAGGGGTTTGAACAACCCAATACATTTGTATTGTACCCTGTATTGAAGGATTAAGTGCTGAGATATATCTGAATTAATGTGACTTTTGTTGAGGGCTAGGTTGGCAAAGAAATCACCTACTTAGAGTGTCACCTTTGATGATGAAGCATAAAGAGTGGGTATCACACGTCCTGCAAAACCAGGGCATTTAGGGAAAGAGCATGTGACTTGCAGCCGGGTGATCTGAGCTCTGATTCTAGCTCTGCACTCACTAACTCTGTAATCCTGGAACAATACTTGTTTTGAACCTTGAAAATAAACTTTCTTTGAACCATTTTTACCATCTCTAATATGGGAAAAATGATTCCTATTTATTCCAGAGGGAGTGGGGGAACAAATGTACTATATTGTACTATGATGCACTATGAAAAATGTTTTCATTATTATTTTATTTTTGAGTTCAGACATGAGAACTAGGTACCAAAAGATGCAAGATAATTAAATTTGTTAGCAAATGTGGAAAACTGATTTCATATCAGTACATTTTATAGTTTGCATATATTTTTTTTCACTTAGCCAGCAGATTGTTCAGTACCCAGTTACCAAAAATTGCTTTATCTGGGGTAGAAAATAAATCTCTATCCTTCAGATTTGGAGATATCTGTTTTGCAGGAGGGGGAAGCATGACTGGCTACTGACAGCAGAAAACCATCTGGGGGCAAGGAGGACTCTTACTGGGCTGGCTCCACTAACACCCAGCTGGTCTCCTGAGTCAGGTGTTTTGAGAACTGACGCAACCAATGTATGACAATATCCAGGCATGGGAATACGAACAATCTTACTCCCAAACTTTTAACCTGAATAAATGCACCACAGCATTCCAATGTATTTCTAAGATATTTCTGCTCTATGGCAACCAGTGGGTAGGAAGGGGCTTATTTATTTATTTATTTATTTATTTATTTATTTATTTGTGTGTGTGGGATCAGGTTCTTATCTATCACCTTCAAAATCTTAGGATATTTTTCATTTCCCTCTTCTTGTTCTACTTATTTCATATTGCCATAAAATCTAATTATCCCAGTAACTACCTTTTTA
Source organism: Murina feae (assembly GCA_004026665.1). Classification (NCBI taxonomy): domain Eukaryota; kingdom Metazoa; phylum Chordata; class Mammalia; order Chiroptera; family Vespertilionidae; genus Murina; species Murina feae. Next base: position 6,204 of record PVJC01033760.1, read on the forward strand.
ACTTCACTAAGATGAGTTTACTAGTATATCATGGAGTTAAATAGTTCTGTCTCTAAAACTTACCAACTGTAGAATTTTGAGCAAGTTACTTAAAATTTTCAAGGCCTAGTTTTCTTCATTTGCCAGTCAGGGATAATATTTCAAAGCTCAAAATGCTATTGTATTAGTTGGAATAATGTATGCAAATATGGTACATAGTAGTCATGTATGAATATTAGTTTTTTCTTAAAAACAATTTGTTATATCTCCCACATTGCTTCAGTCATAGTAGATACCCAATAAATGTTTGTTGAATCAAAAAGTATTGGGGACTTCTAGGGACCCCCATCTGTGCAATGATGGTCTTCCTGTCCTACTTACGAGGAGGTGGTTTGACTACACCATGCTTCAACCTTTCTGACTCCAGGCACACTCTAGATTTGACAATCTAGTTTCCACTGAAGACTTCAATACACCTGACCCCAGTGAAGCAAGATTTGGAGGAAAATCGCTGTGTATTTGGGGACTGGAAAACTCTGCAGCAGCAGGGAGAACACTCTGAAAATGCGAAGTAAGCATTGGTAGTGAGAAAAATAAATCACACTCACGTAGGGACACTGACCACAGCATTTTTTTTAAAGAAAGACCTGAAATAGGCCATGTTCAAGTTTGCTTGTATGACTTCAGCTCTGGACTCATCAGACACCATTAAATATGTTCTGAACCCTTCCTAAATATGCAGTCCCTAATGCCATCCAAGGGAGTTGATAAGAATTTGGAGACTTGCCCTAACCGGTTTGGCTCAGTCGATAGAGCATCGACCTACGACCTCGATTCCGATCAAGGGCATGTACCTTGGTTGTGGGCACATCCCCAGTAGGGAGTGTGCAGGAGGCAGCTGATCGATGTTTCTTTCTCATCGATGTTTCTAACTCTCTATCCCTCTCCCTTCCTCTCTGTAAAAAAATCAATAAAATATATTAAAAAAAAAAAGATTTGGAGACTTGATACATTGACTAAGATGTGGGGCAACCTCATGATTGGTTTCATAAGACAGAAATATCTGCTTTAGGATTTAGCAGAGCTCATTCTCAAAACTCATGGAAATCAACAGAAATTTGCCAAAGTCTTTTGCAAAGCAATCCACATATTTCTCCCATCTTTCACATGAACCATAAGAAGATCAAAATGGGGTCATAGTGGAAGAGCTTAATTTATGAATAGAATGTGTGGGATGGGCAATCAAAAAATGGGCAAAGGACGTAAATAGACACTTTTCAAAAGAGGACATTCAGAAAGCCAAGAGACATATGAAAACATGCTCAAAGTCACTAATCATCGGAGACATGAAAATCAAAACAACAATGAGGTACCCTCTCACACCTGTCAAAATGGCTATCATCAGCAAATCAACAAACGACAAGTGCTGGAGAGGATGCGGAGAAAAAGGAACCCTCGTTCACTACTAGTGGGGATGAAGACTGGTGCAGCCGCTATAGAAGACAGTATGGAGCTTCCTTAAAAAGTTAGAAATGGAACTGCCATTTGACCCAGTGATCCCACTTCTAGGAATATATCGCAAGAAACCAGAAACACCAATCAGAACGGATATATGCATCCCGATGTTCATAGCAGCACAATTTATTATAACTAAGATTTGGAAACAGCCTAAGTGCCCATCAACAGACGAATGGATTAGAAAACTGTGGTACATCTACACAATGGAATACTATGCTTCTATAAAAAGAAGGAATTCTGCCCTGGCTGGCTTGGCTTAGTGGATAGAGCGTCGGCCTGCGGACTGAGAGGTCCCGGATTCGATTCCGGTCAAGGGCATGTACCTTGGTTTCGGGCACATCCCCAGTAAGAGGTGTGCAGGAGGCAGCTGATCAATGTTTCTGACTCTCTATCCTTCTCCCTTCCTCTCTGTAAAAAATCAATAAAATATATTTTTTAAAAAAGAAGGAATTCTTATCATTTGCAACAGCATGGATGGAACTGGAGAACATTATGCTAAGTGAAATAAGCCAGTCAATAAAAGAAAAATACCACATGATCTCACTCATTTATGGACAATAAAGACCATTATAAACTAATGAACAAAATAGATATAGAGGCAGAGCAGCATCGAACAGACTGTCAAATTATAGCAGGAAGGCCAGGAAGGGTTGGAGGGTGGTAAGAGATCAACTGAAGGACTTGTATGCATGCATATAAGCATAACCAATGGACACAAGACACTGGGGGGTAGGGGAGGAGGGGGGAAAGGTCAAGGGGAGAAAAAAAGAGACCTGGGTACTACTCTTTGTAATACTTTAAGCAATAAAACAAAATAAAAAAAAAAGAAAGTGTAAGATGGGGAATGATGTTGTGAAGGTTTTGGGAAGAGCATGCATATTCAGCTCACAGACTTCATAAAGCTTTCTCTGACCTTTTGCTTTCATTTCCCCCTTTCCGAACAAACAAATAAGGCCTATAAAAATCTCAAGACTCCCTTCAACAGAGAGCCACAGGTGTCCTTAATAAAACTTACAGTAAAAGAACCAGGAAAAACTATGAAGCTGTCTGTGATCTGAGACTGCAGACATGAGTTAGACTTTTGAATATATCATTAAAGTAGTCAGAATGATGAAGGAGAGCTCTTAGTTGATAGCATGAATACCCCCTGGCTTTTTTTTTTTTCCAGGTTAGGAAGGAAAAATCTGCCTAACATCAATGGAACATTTAATGTCAAAGAGAAAGTCCCAGCAGTACAATTCAATAGTCATTTTGACCAGCCTATATAATAAAAGGCTAATATGCAAATAGACTGAATGGCAGAACGACTGGTTGTTATGATGTGCACTGACCACGAGGGGGCAGATGCTCAACACAGGAGTGGTCAGTGCACTCCCACAGGGGGAGCGCCGCTCAGCCACAAGCCCTGAGCCAGGCTCACAGCTGAAGAGTGCAGTGGCGGATCCCAGACTGTGAAACGGCGCAGGTTGGGCTGAGGGGACCACCCCTGCCCCCGAGTGCATGAATTTTGTGCACCAGGCCTCTAGTCTTAAATAAAACCAGAACTTATTTTCAATCACTAGTTAGGAATCTTCTCAGAATGATCAACGATGTGTGATTAAAACTGCTACACAGAGAATTGTTTCCACACTTATCTAGGGAATAACAGAGCACCCTTAAGGCAAGTCAAAAGAATGACGTGGCCCCAAACTTGAATCCAAGATCCAAGTAGTAACCAACGTCCCTCATTAGTCACTTTTTAAAACTAGCTTAACTGTCCAATGAAGGTCTCTATTTTCATCAGAGCCTGTCTCAACTGTACAATATGTTCAAATGAAGTGTCTAATGCCTAATAACATCATCATTTTGCCTACTCCTATTTCTGCATAAGATCTCCTTTACCTTCTAGCCCCTTCTATGACCTCATCGCCCAAGGAAAGGTCTTGCTGAGAGCCTATGACTCTAGGATGCTTTCCACCTATGTACCATTCTCCCGGTTTCATAGACAGCCCATCATCCCCATGGGAAGCCTACCCATATTCCTGCTGCAGTGCAGGGTCTTCCTGCTATTCTCACTATACTTGGGCCCAACTCTGTTTGGGAGCAGAGAAATACACTTTCAGTTTTAAAAAGCAAAGAGCTAGTATAGCCTCTATCCTAGAGGCCTGTGCTGTTATAAACCATGGTGATTAAAAGGGGAGCAGGGGAAAGTTGGGTATAGATATGACATGGTCCAAGGACAAGATTTTCACAAAGTAACAGACACAGGAAAATTATAGGGACTCATTACAGCAGTATGTGACTGTGAAGCTGTTTGACTTCCTTAGGTTTATGTTTGACAGTTACTGACTTTTTGTCCTTAGAAATGTATTTGTGATAGCTGAAGTAACACAAAAACTGCTACATATTTTAGTTAAGATACTAAAGCTTTAAACAAAATGAGTTTAATATATTTATACATAATATTATTAAATAACAATAGTAATAATTATTAACTAGCAATACATTATATAATTTCTTATAATACTCAACATCTACAACTTATTTGCCCTTCACTGTATCAAGCACATCACACATACTAACTCATTTAATATTCATAATAAGCCTGTATGACATTCATTATTACCACTAGAGGCCTGGTGCACAAAAATTTGTGCACTCAGGGGGGTCCCTCACCCCGGCCTGTGCCCTCTCCCAGCCTGGGACCCCTCGGGAGATGTCCACCTGCTGGCTTAGGCCTACTCCCCAGGGATTCAGGCCTAAGCTGGCAGTCAGACATCCCTCTGGCAGCCGAGGAGCCCTCAAGGGATGTCCACTTGCCAGTGGGAGCAGGCCTATGCTGTAGTCGGATATCCTTAGTGCTGCTGAGAAGGCAGGAGAGGCTCCTACCACTACCCTTGTACTGGCAACCATCAACCTGGCTTGTGGCTGAGCAGAACTCTCCCTGTGGGAGTGTACTGACCACCTGGGGCAGCTCCTGCACTGAGTGTCTGACCCGGGTGGTCAGTGTGTGTCATAGTGACCAGTCATTCCCAGTCATTCTGCTGTTAGGGTCAATTTGCATATTATCCTTTTATTATATAGGATTCCTCTTTCCAGATGAGAAAATTGAAGTGTATAGAGTTGAAAGGAAATGCCCAAGATTTTGCCCTTTGAAAATCCATGAGCCAGGTACCAAACTGAAGTATTACAATTGAATAGCCTTTACTCTAAATCTCTGGGCTATTGATAACCAGTCAGTGATTCTCAAAAGGTAATTTCTGTACTAAGGGAAGTTACACTGCACAAAATATAGAAAGACAGGAAAAGGGAAGTCCATGTCTTTGTGACTTCTCTGGGTGCAATATTTTCCTGCTGATTTTATTGAGCTAAAATCAGCATATTACATGTATTAGTTTATGGTATACAATGTAATGATTTGATATCTAATCTAACAAAAGAGTAATATGCTAATTGCATCACTCTGCTACATCTCAAGGCACACCCACCAGCCAATCAGAGCAACTATATGCAAATTAACCCAACCAAGATGGCAGCCGGCAGCCACAGAGCAAACAGGAGGCTTCGTTGCCCTGGCAATGGAGGAAGCTGCCTGCCTAAGCAGGCTGTGGCCTCCGCTCAAGGAAACAAAGTTTCATTTATAGAAGATAAATAAACCCCAGATACCTGCTTCCAGAGATCTTTGCTGGGAGCTTGGGTGGCTGGGAGCTGTGGCCAGCCTGCAAATAGCCATCAGCCCTTCACTCAGGATGGCCCCACTCTCATTGGGTGAGGGTCCCTGCTGGGGGGCTTGGCCAGCCTGAAAATGGCCCTCAGCCTTTCACCCAGGCTGGCCAGGCACCCCAGCAGGGACCCTTACCCTGAAGGGGGTGTGGCCAATCTGAAAACAACCCTCTGCCCCTCACCCAGGCTGGCCAGGAACCCCAGTGGGACCCCCACCCTGATCCGGGACACCCTTCAGGGTAAACCAGCCAGCCCCCACCCATGCACCATGTCTCTATCCTATAATAAAAGGGTAATATGCAAATTGATCCTAACAGCAGAATGACTGGGAATGACTGGTCACTATGACACACACTGACCACCAGGAGACAGACGCTCAATGCAGGAGCTGCTCCCTGATAGTCAGTACATTCCCATAAGATAAGGTGACCAGATTTTAACATTGGTAAAGTGAGACACCATTGATGGGGGGGGGGGGTGTCCTTTTTTTATTATTATTATTACTTAAAATATTACAAAGAGTATACATATGTCTCTTTCCAAAAATCAGGACTTTTTTAAAACACCGCAGGATGCGGGACAAATTGTTAAAAATCGGGACTGTCCTGCCAAAAGCGGGACGTCTGGTCACCTTACCATAGGGGGAGCTCTGCTCAGCCACAAGCCAGTCTGACAGCTGCCAATACAGTGGTAGGAGCCTCTTCTACCTCCTCAGCAGCACTAAGGATGTCTGACTGCAGCTTAGGCCTGCTCCCCGCTGGCAAGTGGACATCCCCCGAGGGCTCCGGGGCTGCCAGAGGGATGTCTTCCTGCCAGCTTAGGCCTGATCACCCAGGGAGTGGGCCTAAGCCAGCAGGTGGACATTCCTTGAGGGTTCCAAGACTAGGAGAGGGCACAGGCTGGGCTGAGGACGCCCCCCACCCCCAAGTGCACAAACTTTTGTGCACTGGGCCTCTAGTGTGTATATATTGCAAATGATTCCACAATAAATTTGTTTAACATTCATCATCTCACATAGTTTAAAAAATTACTTTTTGTTGTGATAAGAACTTTTAAGATGTATTATTTTAGCAACTTTTAAATATACTAAACAGCATTGTTAACTAAATTTACCATGCAGCACATTACATTACATTCCTAAACTTATTTATTATACTAGAGGCCCAGTGCATGAAACTCATGCACTGGGGCGGGTGGAGAGGGAGTTGTCCCTCAATCTAGCCTGTACCCACTCCAATCTGGGACCCCTGGGAGGATGTCTGACTGCTGGTTTAGGCCCGATCCCCCTCACAAGCCGGGACCGCTGCCTCCCAACTGCTTGCCTGCCTGTCTGCCTGATTGCCCCTAACCACTTCTGCCTGCCAGACTGATCACCCCTAACCACTCCCCTGCCAGCCTTATTGATATCTAAATGCTCTCCTGCTGGCCTGATCTCCCCCAAATGTCCTTTCCTGCCTGCCTGGTTGCCCCTAACTGCCCTCTCCTGCCAGCCATCTCGTGGCTGTGGATGCCACCATCTTTGAGGGCATTGAAGTCAATAAGCATATTCCCTCCTTATTGGCTGTGGATGTTGCCATCTTTGCAGCCTGCTGCTCAGTTGTTTGATTGTCCCTCACTAACCCCCTTCTGGCCTGGTCACCCCACATAGTCTGTTTGGTTGTCTGATTGGTGGCAATAGTCACTTAGGCTTTTATATATATAGGTAGCTGGAAGTTTGTACCATTTGACCACCTTCACCCATTTGTCCCATACCTGTCAGCCTCACCGTCAGCAACCACCAACCTACAGTCTATTTCTATGAAATCATTTTTTTTATTGATTTAGATTCAACATATAAGTGAGATATTATACAGTATTTTTCTTTCTTTCTCTGACATTGTACTTATCATAATGCTTTAAAAACCTATCCATGTTGTTGCAAATGATAGGATTTCCTTTTTTATGGCTGAATAATATATATATAATCTCACATTTTTTATCCATTCATCTGTCAATAAACATTTGAGTTGTTTCCATGTCTTGACTATTGTTAAGAATAATTCTGCAGTGTACATCAGAGAGCAGATACCTTTTTGAGATTGTGTTTTTATTTTCTTTGGAAGAAGTGGGATTGCTGGATTATATGATAGTTGCATTTTCATTGTTTTGAGGAACCCCCATCCTGTTTTTCATTGTGGCTGCACCAAATTACATTCTCTATATCATTGTCAACACTTTTCATCTCTTGTCCTTTTGATAATAGCAATTTTAACAGATGTGAGGTTAGATCTCCTTGTGGTTCTGATTTGCATGTCTCTGATGATTCGTACTGTTAAGTACATTTTCATATGCCTGTTAGTCATTTGAATATCCTCTTTGGAAAAATGTCTATTCAGATACTCAGTCAATTTTTTATTAGATCTTTTTTGCTATTGAGTCTTGTCCATTATTAATATATCTAATCTAATAAAGAGAAATATGCAAATTAGGTGCCACTCCACTACACCTAAGCCACACCCACCAGCCACGCCCACAAGCCAATCAGAGCAACTGTATGCAAATTGACCCAACTAAGATGGCAAATGGCAGCCATGGAGATGGAACAAGCTGGAGGCTTGCCCCAGCAATGGAGGAAGCTAAGGTTCTCACCTGCCTTGGCTGGCTGTGGCCTCCGCTCAAGGCAACAAAGTTTCAATTATAGAACATAAATAAACCCCAGATACCTGCTTCCAGCTGGCTTGGGCTCAAGGAAGTGCTGGGAGCCTGGGTTGTCGGGGCAATCTGAGCTGGGCTCCGGTTAATGCAACAAAGTTTCAGTTATAGAAGATAAATAAATCCCAGATCCTTGTTTCTAGACAGCCTCACTGGGAGCTTGGGTCTCTGGGGGCCTTGGCCAACCTGCAAACAGTCATCAGCCCCTCACCCAGGCTGGCCAGGCACCCCAGCAGGAACCCCACCCTGATCCGGGACACCCTTTAGGGCAATCTAGCCGGCCCTCACCCATGCACCAGGCCTCAATCCTGTATAATAAAAGGGTAATATGCAAATTGACCCTAACAGCAGAACGACTGGGAATGACTGGTCACGATGACACACACTGACCACCCGGGGCAGATGCTCAATGCAGGAGGTGCCCCCTGGTGGTCAGTGCACTCCCACAGAGGGAGCTTTGCTCAGCCACAAGCCAGGCTGACAGCTGACAGTGCAACGATGGTGGTGGGAGCCTCTCCCACCTCCTCAGCAGTGCTAAGGATGTCCAACTGCAGCTTAAGGCCTGCTCCCCACTGGCAAGTGGACATCCCACAAGAGCTCCCGGGTTGCTAGAGGGACGTCTGATTGCCAAATTAGCCCCGATCCCCTGGGGAGCAGACCTAAGCCCACAGGTGGACATCCCCTGAGGGGTCCCAGACTGCAAGAGGGCAGAGACCGGACTAAAGGAGCCCCTCCACCCCTGAGTGCACAAATTTTTGTGCACTGGGCCTCTAGTTTTGGATATAAACCCCTTATCAGATAGATGATTGACATATATTTTCTTCCATTTTGTAGGTTGCCTTTTTATTTTGGTGATGGTTTTCTTTGCTGTAAAGAAAAATTTTTTTATTCATTTTCTGTAGTTTCATATTTTTATTTTTGCCTTTGTTGCCTTTGTTTTTGGTGTCCAATCCAAAAAATCATCTCCATTGGAGCTCCATTCCTTCATCCTGTCCCACAACACCAACTGTTTGAGCCCCCTGCCAGTGACTGGACCTCTTAGATGCCAGATATTAGAAGACAGAGTAGACATGAGAAGTTGTAGGCATATAAGAGAGTTTTAATTGTAGAAACCAGTGGCCATGTAGCCATTGCTAAGAAGGAGCCACTAGACAAAAGAGTCCTTCAAATAAAGACCCATATAGTAGCCATACACTGGCTAGATAACTATACATCTTTCCCACATAGCAGCAGCAGCCTCTATACCCACAGCAGTAGCCTGCTGGTCAGTAATACATCTTCCCCATAACACAGTAACATCTAACATAGCGCTAGCCTCAATGAGCAGTTGCACACTGCCAGCTGGTCAGTAACTTACTTTATACTACTAAGACAAAAGAGTCTTCTTGCCAAATAGTGATCTCAGTCTTTTGGGTTGTAAAAGGGCATGTTTGCACAGTGTACATATAGATTACTGTGGCCTTGCTCTTGCACTGGTGTATAGCATTTCAACTTTGAACATTTCGGTTAAGATTCCCACACTCAGAGTGGCCTTAAACATTCTGTGTACTCTGAACAGGGCCTCTTTACTTCAATTGTGTGCATCAAGTATACCCCACAAAGTCCCATGTCATGGAGTTTACTCCCTTATGTTGTCTTTGAGGAGTTCTTTGGTTTTCAATTTTCTATTATTCATACAGGAATTTCAAAACTCTGAAATTGAGATACAAAAATCCAGTATTATTAAAGAGGGTGTGATTCACTACATATCTCTCATCTTCATCAAATCACAATGTTTAAATACAGTGTCACAAGAATGAGAATATAATGCTATGTGCCTGAGTTGTCATGTGACCCCTCTCTTCCATGATGAGCCACCATGCTCTGAGAAACAGATCATCCAATGTGTAGGCAAAGAAAAGTAAGGAGTCCAAATATGGATAGAAATATATTTAAGTAACTGAAGCAACAGGAACTGGTGGAAAAGAAGAACCTGAGCTGTCAAACCACAGTTGGGGACATCGGACACTTTATGGAACCTTGATTATTTCCCACGTGTTGGGATGAAAGCGTTGTTCTGAAGGACAGAAAACTGGTTTTCTATCTGGATTCTGCAGGCCTTGTTTGCAAATATGATTCCTGTGCTGTTTGCTTACTCCTTTAGCTTCGTCCTAAGTCTGCAGGACGAGATGGTGTTTTCCCTTTGCTATGCATTTTAAGTTTACACCGCCTGTCTTCATCCCAACTTGGCTCTCATTGGTTCCTATATTCTCCAAGCACCGCCACCGATCTCCATCATGACATGTGAGAAAATCATACTAAAAATACGTTTGCACTGTATTTGGAAAGCAGCATCTTAAAAATAGTAAGTAATCGTATCTGTTTGTATTATTACCAGGTCACATCTTCCTTTTGTGCTACATTTAGATGATGGAAGGGAGAATTTGTCATCCATGGAAGAAGAGCCAGATGCTGATGTACACAGCTGAGCCCCGAAGCACAAATCAGATTCTGTATATGAAAAGTAGGAGGATTCTGGTTTGAAACAAAACTGAATAGGAAACATTGATTAAAATGATAAAAGAACAAATACAGTTGACCTATGAACAATTCTAGGACTAGGGATGCTGACTCCCTACCTTACCATGCAATAAAGAAATCCACATATAATTTTTGACTCCTTAAAAACTTACCTACTACTAGCCTACTGAACAAAAACCTTACCAAAACAGAAAGAGTACTGGTAAATGAACATATATTTTGCATTCTTACAATAAAATAAGCTAGAAAAGGTCATTAAGAAAATCATAAGAAAAAAAGAATACATTTAGAGAACTGTACATATTTATTGAAAAAATCCGCATATAAGTGTATGGTTTCAAGTTGTTCCAAGTTGTTCAAGTACATCCAAGTGGCCTAAATGAGTATTTCTAGTCTATCTTAAGTGCATGTACATGGCCTACAATTATTATCTAATTATTGTTTGGTTGGAATTGCAGGTCAGACAGAGAAGTGGCTACACCTCAGTAGAGTAGGCCATTGAACATCTTCCTTTCAATGCTTCCAGAATGAGAAGTCAACACTCTATCTATTATCTATCTATCTATCTATCTATCTATCTATCTATCTATCTATCTATCATCTATCTATTATCTATCTATCTATCTATCTATCTATCTATCTATCTATCTATCATCTATGGCCAATACATAGATAATCTATATATTTTAATACTGTCTATTAACATGTGTACACACATACATTTAGGGATAGCAGTATAGGTGATATGTTTCTGAACTGGATTTCTGTCATGCCCTTTTACCTAGTCACTTTTCCCCTAATCCTGTACTAAAGGAAAATTTCTTAGAGAAGGAAAAGAAACTCTTTATCCTTTGATTTGTAAAAAAATATATTTTATTGATTTTTTACAGAAAGGAAGGGAAAGGGATAGAGAGTTAGAAACATCGATGAGAGAGAAACATTGATCAGCTGCCTCCTGCACACCCCCTGCTGGGGATGTACTCGCAACCAAGGTACATGTCCTTTACCAGAATAGAATCTGGGACCCTTCAGTTCGAAGGCCGACGCTCTATCCACTGAGCCAAACCAGTTAGGGCTTATCCTTTGAATTCTAACAAGAATTTGATTTATTATAAAGCAGAAAAGACATTGATTTTTTCTCTTGGAATTTGATAGGTCTATCATGACACTATTGTTTAGTAGGGGCAAAAGCTGCAACTAACAGGTTTTTCATATTTGTTCATTGTTTTTGGTTAGAAGTTGAGGTAAAAGTTTGGATGGAATTTGAGCATGTTACATATTTTCCTGCTCATTAGTTTGTGCACCTGGGTGGAAAGCCTGTCACTTTCCACAGTACCTGGTGCACTGATACTTTGTTGTATGCATTGCATTTGAAGAAGCTTTTTGGAAACTGTTAGCAGTTTGAAAATATAAATCCATATTTTAAAAATCTGGATGATTTAATCTACTTAATAACCCTCATCTCTGATCACTTTACTTCCTTTTGATATTCAAACAGACTTTTAACAAAGAGCATCCAAGCAAAAGCAAAATAAGACAAAACAAGAAATGATTGTATAAAGAGAAAAACAACATATGCTGAGCATTTCCCCCCAAATAATAAGCATGTCTCTGGTAAGAACTGCACTACAAAAGAATCGAATTTTTTTTTCCCTTCACCTACAGAGACACTAGCAGTTTTGGACTCCCGAATTATATTACATTTGACAACTACCTATTGAATTAGTGAATTTCCATTTGGTTATAAAAATTTCCGGATAAAGCACCATTATTTCTGTGGCGGTGAGGCAAAGTATAATCTAATCATGTAGTTACTTTCATTATAACTGTAGCTAATGTGATGACATATACCATATTATTACAAAAATGCTTTGTGGTGTTTTTCATTTTTGAAAAGGGGCAGGTAGGCTCAGAGAAAGAACAACAGGAGAGACAAGGAACAGATCAACAAAGTATGTCCTTAAAAAGCTTGCCGGCCCCGCCTTGTGTAATGCAATTTGTTCTCCTGGGAATAATGAGGAAAACAGGGGCTCTGCCCTTCTTAATAAATCAGGAAGGCACACCCAGTGTCTGAAATCAGAAATCACCTGTCTAGGAGGACACCTGTCAACAGGAGTAGACAATGAAGATTATTAGCTCATTAGACCTGATTTGTTATCTTATTTGGACTGAGTTCACCACTAAGCCATTCAATTCTAATACAGATGTGGAGCAACTACTAAGTATAGTAGTTGTAGTTACAATGGTAAAAATATCATGATCCCTATACTTAAGGAGCTCATGTCACTTAATAATTACAACACAATGTAGTGGTAATTATTCATCCCAACCCACTTATATCTGAAAGTGTCTCTTTGCGGCCACAGACTGACTCACCCAGACTAATCATCTTATGAATGTGTATCATTGTTTGTAACAATTTCTAAGTGAGGGTTATGGAAAGGTCATCACAAACCCGTTGGCAATGTTACAATGAGAGCAAAACCTCAAAACCCAAGCCTCTTAACATAGACTATATAATAGGAGTTAGCAGTATCATTTCATCTTAGAGCACAAGAGACAAAAACAGGGTGATAAAACTTGATTAACAGATAA
>PVJC01033761.1:0-19199 GCA_004026665.1 Murina feae
CTTCTTATTTGAAACTAGAGGCCTAGTGCACAAAATTCATGCACAGGTAGGGTCCCTAGGCCTGATCAGGGCCAATCTGTGGGACCCCTGCTGGTACCCGCCTTGGCCAACCTGGCACTGCCCACTTACCAACCCTGCCTCCCACCCACCCCCACCCCCACCCCCGTAGCCACCACTGCAGGTCACCTCTCTCTGCAGGGTGACTGACAGGATGATGGGGGGCTGGAAGAACGCTGGCACCTGCCTTGGCTGGCCTGGGGCCTGCAGGCTGGAGACAGCTCCTGTGTTGAGTGTCTGCCCCCTGGTGGTCAGTGCACATCATAGCGACTGGTTGTTATGCTGGTTGTTCTGCCGTTTGGTTGATTTGCATATTATGCTTTTATTATATTGGATGCCTATAGAAATGTCTGTTTCCACAACTGACCCTTTGAACTATATAATATTATTAATTTACATATTTATGCTTATGTTGAATCAGGGAATTCTTTCACAGATAGTTTCTAATAGTGAAGCATATTCCTTTAGGGGATTGGTAAAAATTACCTTTATTTTATGGTAATAGCTAACTTTATTTACTCAATTTATATTGAGTAAATTTAAAAATTAATTTAAAATAATTATAAAATTTATTTTTGCAATCAAGTAATTAATTTGCACCTGAGATAAAATTAGTGAGAATAAAAATAAGAGAAAAAAGAATATTCTGACATTACCCCATTTGGGAATAAAATGCCATGAATAGAAGGAAAGCCTAAATAATTTAATAAACCGCTAAGGGATATGATCTATACTGAATAAATAATAACACTTGTGGAATCCTGGTATATTAAAATATATTTGAAATAGCAAAGAAAAGCATATGTTCTTATTTAGCTTATTTTGTCCCTTTTTTGAATTCTCTTAAGTTTCTATCAGAGTGTCTGCCTACATTACACTTATGGATGTAAGTATCTATGACACTGCTCATCTATATTTATGGAACAGAAAGTGGTCATGAGATAGTTCACATATTTAGTCATTAAAGAAAATTGATTATAATATATGCAAGAACACTACCAAATCTATAAAATAACATTGTCTTTGCTTCTGAATATCACATTATTATTCCAATAATGTCTAAGAAAATAAGAACAGGTTTAAAAAGAATTCTAGAGAAGTTTGAATGTAACTGAGATTGAAGCAATACAAAAGATTGTTTTGGGCAAATTTCCATGATTTCTGACAACTGGAAGGAAGTTCCAAGAAAAACACATTATTTTTGTTTTTTTTATATATCTAGACACACACTCCCAAATAGAGTCAGACTGTTTAAAACTTTTTAATTTGGAGCTTGGAAGGTAAATGTCCTATGCTGATTGAGACTGAACTAAATTTAGGACTTCTGCTTTGATAAATATTATGCCTTGAATGCTTTGCACTCTGATATCAGCTTATAGATAAATCTGAACCCAGAGGCTAGAGAGCACGTGTGTGTGTGTGTGTGTGTGTGTGTGTGTGTGTGTGTGTGTACATGAGTGATATATGGTAATGTGTTGACTGTACTGTATCGCCTTCACTGTGAGAACACAAGGTTATTACTGGGTTCCGGGTCACCTAGACAACTTGGACCCACTTTGCTGTCTGACCATATTCATAATCTTTGCTAATTACCCTACTAATGAATACTTTGACCACTGAGGGGCTTGAACGATCCTTGCAATCAAGTAATTAATTTGCACCTAAGATAAAATTAGTGAGAATAAAAATAAGAGAAAAAAGAATATTCTGACATTACCCCATTTGGGAATAAAATGCCATGAATAGAAGGAAAGCCTAAATAAGGTCGTTGAAGGATGAAAAATTCTACATTGCTCAAAATAAATTCCAAATTTATGCCTGTGGATTGGTGGAGTGATATTTGTCTTATAAGACGACATTAACAAATTTCTGGAGCAAAATGTCTATCTTCAATGATATTCTGTCATGCATTCTGGATAAAATATTATTTGTCTACATGTTCAAGGAGCTCAGAGACTTATAAAGAAGACATATAACATAAGCAAATGAACATAATGAAGAGTTATGGGTTTCTGATAAGTCTCTAAAGAGCAGATTGGGGGCAAAATCCAAGGACTATGCTAACTATAGATTCAGAAAAACATTACGCAGAGGAAGTGACACAAAATAATGCTTTAAAAATTTGATAAATTTTCCGGGGGAAAGGCAATTGTGCTCACCAAGGACAGGTGCAAGGACACAGGGCCATTGGGAAACATGGGTAGCTTGTTAGAGATTGAATATATTGAGTAAACTGACCCTGAGAGAAGCTCCATTGATCAGAGGAGCCAGAGAAAGGAAAAAGCCAGATGTGGAAAAGCGTGTCTGCTGTCTCAGTTTCATTTTGTGTACAAAGAAGTGTTAGAAAGGATTTGAATCATCATCATACTACAGGCCGATGCTGCATTTTAGAAAAGATCACTCTGGCTGCACAATGGAGACTGCAGTAGAAGTCTACTGAGAAGAGTTATGGGTTTCTCTCAATACTTGAGAGAGCTTAATGCAGTTTATACCAAAGTGGAGTCTTCCTAAAAGCTGATGTGGATGAGGCTACCCTCAGGGACTTCCCAATACTTTTCACTTTTCATTAGCGAAAGGGGGGAGGAGGGGCGGGGGGGAGGGGGAATTGTCCAGAGAGAAAATGAATCAGGTATTTTGCAAAATCTGTACCTATTTCTCTACACACATAAATTCACAATTTGAACCCCCCCCATCCCTGCCTCTTCCCACACAAATTAGACTAGTGTGATGAGAACAGCGAGGAGAGAGGAGAAGAAAGTATTTGAAAATAAAGTCAAGACTGAAATAGTCAGGCATGAATTATAGAAGCACAACAATCCCCAATTTGACAGTTCTTAAAAGTCAACGAAGAGCTAGAATGTTTAGGACTAAAGGTTACCAAAGCACTCTATGTAGAAAGAAATCAATAAAGGAAGTAGGATGGGGGGGGGGGCAAGATCTACAGTTAAGAGAATAAAGCTCAATATAAGGATGCCTGCTGAGTTAGGTCAATCTAATTTAATTGGTGATGCCTTAAAGAAAGACAGTTTTTAAGCAATAATCTGGAAAGACAGGAGATTTAAGAAAAAAGAAGAGAGAATTAGAAATATATTATACTTACTAACAGAAAACATTGCATTGATTTCTCCTTAATAAAATTGTAATGGGCTCCTCGGTAGAATTCTTACCTTAAAATTTCAGGGACATATTGGACTTTGTGAAGAAACCAAGATGTTTGAAAATTTATCAAACTACTGGCAAAGTAAAGCCACTCAGGACTTACCTCTAAGGTGCCAATACTAATCAACAAATAATTCAACATGGATGAATTCGAAGACAATTTCATTCACAACTGCCAGTGAAATTAATAGAAAAATCATTGTGTGTATAATTTTATGGTAATTGAAGTTGAAAATAAGACTCAAAGAAGCCCAGCTGTAGGATAAGGAATTCCCAGGAATATAGCTGAACTGAGCATTTAACCCTGGTTACCATACACCTTTATGAGTCTCTAAAAGTCTGAGGTTAGGGCCAAAAAAATTTATGTCCAGAAACATAAATGTTTATATTTTTTTAGAAGTGATCTGTTCCAGGAGAGAAACTACACTCACCAGACTCATATGAGAGTGATGAATAAAACAGGGTTAAAGCATACATTTATAATGAGAACTTTTAGCTTTAAAGCAAATTGGAATACTTGTGTCAGCTCAGTGTGGGAGCAGCTATGTATAAAGGCAGCCCATCATCAGAAGACTTCTTGGTAAGTTGAAATAGGAAGAACCACAATAAGTGATATAATCCAAATAGCTAGAGACCTAACAGCACGATATTTTAGGGTTCTCAAGCAATACAAATGGATCCAGAGCACCAAACTAGGCTTGCTGGCCCTTGAGTATATGTTCTTCCCTGAATGATGTGGGTTTGGTAAAAACTGCTTTTAATTGCTTTTATTTATAAATGTTCCTCCCTGTGTTCTCTTTCCAGGCACTGCCCAGATTCTGTTCCTTTCTAGTTCTGGCAAATGTTATAAGGACGGATAGGAAATCCAAGATCTTTTTAATGAGTTTAGTGCTAGAGAGATGCGAGAGGTAGGCGTTTCCTGGGGCTAGAGCTAAGCCTTAGGATGTGACAACTTTAGCAGTTTTGACCTGAAGCAACAATGATGAATTGAGTCTCTAGGGAGAAGGCAGCTCAGCTTGTGAGGCTAGGCAGCTATGACCTCAGTGGTTTTCCCCTGAGGCTATTGAGATAGATGTGGGGGAAAGTCTTTTTCTGCCAGACAGCAAATGGGAAGTTTGAGATTTAGAGGAAGGTGAGAAGATGGTATAATATCCTGGATCAGAAATAAAGATAAAGAAATCTTGAGGAAAAAAAGAAAAGAAATCTTGAGTAGGTAAGCATCTGTGAGGTTTTGGTAAAAGCTGCTTTTGATTGGGAGCAATCTGGACTATTTTATGATGTCCTAATTTCCATGCATTGAACTCCCTCAAGGAAAGAACCAACTCAAGCAGGAGCTGGAATGTCAAAGGCTGGAGAACTTCTTGGGAATGATCAGTATCTAACATGCCCAAGTGTGAAGTTCACAGAAAACTCACAGGTGCTGTTAACTAGTGCTGAGCCACGGGGAGATCCTGCAGGAAGGGCCTGTGCACCCCTACAAAGACTCTGCTCCTACGGACTTGTAAACACTCAGCCTCCTTGGCTACCAGAGCTAGGTGACTTGAGGGCCTCTCCCTCGGATGGCAGCCACAAAAGTTCGGGTGCAGGGACAAGCTGGGGAATTGGCTTTATTGTTGGGCTAGCCAGGAGATTGGAATGGATAGCAATGCTGTTCCAGAGGTGAAATCATGCTGCCCGTATTTCCACAACGTGGGGGAGTATATTTCTGCTTTGTGTCCCCATTCCAAAAGCTATTTGCTCTATTAAAGGGGTCATATTTGATCATGGCTCCCATCACAGCAACATGCAGAATGCATGCCAGCCCAAGCATGTGGGCGATGGACTACAGCATCAAGCAGGCACTGCAAGGACCAGATATTCTTCAGTGTGTTGAAGGACGCAAAGGCTTCCTAGAAGTACAATCCTTAAAGCTGGTACTTAAATTTCACTCTGAGCAGGCTTCATGGACTATGAGTAGACTAATTATTATGATAAAAGAAAACATTTTTGCAGCCTACACCGGTCTGAATAAACACAATATAGAGCCCGCAGAAGAGGTTTAGCAGGGCCTGTGTGTTGCTGGATTAGAACTAAAACTACTTTTTAACACCCTGGCAAAGGGTTTCCAGTAAGCTTTCAGTAGTGAGGAGATGAATGTGTATTTCAGACCTCCCACTATAATAATTACATGTGAGTATGCTCAGGTTAGCTATACAATAAATTGTATATAGTGTCCATTCCATTGTATAAATAAGACTTTTTAAACAAATTCCTTCATCAGTTTCATAAATCTTAGTCATGACCCACAACAGCAACAGATGGATCTGGATGGAGCAAACTTGACTGATGATTGAATGGGATAAACTGGACCCGAGTGGGATAAACTGGGTAGGCCATAACATCTGCAGAATGCTGTTTCCACTCAGCCTGTTTCTTTCTCAGAATGATACCCAGTAAATAAGTAGAATTGTCCCAGCACCCAAGTTGTGTAGGTAGATGGAAGGACTGACAGGGATCAGGATTTAGGTCAGGAAAGGGGAGTGGGTTGAAAGATGTGTCTGCTATAATGGGCATACATGATGAAAACTGCAGAGGGTGGGACAACAGTAGGTTTACAGTTCATGTAGAAAATAATACAGTGATTAACAAGTAATAATACAAGAATAAACTGTGTTTCGTGTCCTCACAGCTGTAAAACATAAACATACTTTGCCCCGCCCTGCATTGGCTTTCCAATGTGTTTCCAGAGCTTGCCCAGTACCTTACCAGGTGAGTCAGGCCTTGGCCCTGACACACAGCTTTGGAACTGTCTTCAGCTCTCCCTCGGTGTGAGCAGGGGTTTCCTGTCCGCTGCCGAGTCTGGCTCCAGTTGGCACAGGATCTGCTGTTCATGGAAACCAGAAAGCAGTCACTGCCAGCAGGCTCTACAAACAAGTTAATTCCAGGCCTCACTGGCTCGGTGAGCTTGGGATATAGACTGAGGTGCTAATTTTAAAATCCTCAGATATTGCAACTGCACAGGGCTGGGAGCTTGGTCTGACAGCAGAGGTGGGCATTTTGTAAAACTGTCAGATGATTGCTGGTGACAGAATAGGCGGTGCTTGGGAGCTGACTCACTTGTGCTATCGGGGCTCAATGCCCTGCTGCTTATTAACTGTGCTCTCTAAAACCTTTTGCTTACAAATCATTTAAATGAGCTTTTCCTCCAAAGGGCTGCTGGATTAGCTCACGCACTGGGGAGGGAAGTGCAGATGAAACAGGTGAAAAGACTGCCCAGGGTGACGCAGCAAGGCTGTGAGGGTGGACAGAGCTCCTATGAAAATAAAAATCCCTGGAGTCCTCTCCCGGCCCCCCAGTCATGTGCTGTGAATCACCACCCCTCTCTCCCTTCCCCACCCCCAAGCAAGGTTTGTAGTTCTGTAAGCTACTTTTGTCACAGGCAATTCACAGATTATCTATTTGGTGCTCACAGCTATAAATAGTCTCTTGGCTAAATACATTTGAGCTGCAGAATGAGTAATAGAGTTAAAACGTCTTCATTTGACTCTTGAATCTGCTAAAATCTGGTTTTGCTCAGCCTCCAAATACTCAATGTACAACTTCTCTGGAGGCCTGCCAGACCCCTAGAATATTCAAGGAAAGATAGATTGTATTTTGAGTGAAAATATGTTCATTCCTGGCCTTGGCTGAGTAGAATGATGCTCTGGGAAATGTAAGTAGTATACAGTTATTAAGACAAAGCCCCACATCTGACTCCCACATCTGACAACCCAGGTCCATAAACTATATGCCTTTTGACTCAGAAAAAAAGTGAGTAAATCAAAGCTACTGAAAAATATCAGGAGCTTTTTTAATTCCTTTTAGGTGTTATCAAAGTATGGACTATAAAGATACAGGGTAAGGTGACCAGACGTCCCACTTTTGGCGGGACAGTCCCGATTTTTAACAGTTTGTCCCGAGTCCTGCAGTGTTCTAAAAAAGTCCTGATTATCCTTTGTAATATTTTAAGTAATAATAAAAAAGAAAAAAAAGAAAAAGAAAGAACACCCCCCCCCCCCAGTCAATGGTGTACCGCTTTAAATCTGGTCACCTTAATATAGGGAGATTTCTTAATCACATAATTAATGACTTTGAAATGGAGTGTCTGATTCTATGGATTGTGAAGAGATTAAGGCTTTGACTTTTTATCTTTCAGTGTAGATGGTTATGTTTTCATATCTGAATAGTCAGGAGGCAATATTACACTGAAGACTGGGAGCATGCCTAGCCCAGGACAGATTTTTAAAGTATTTATCCTTGGTTTTTATGGCCTTCGTACTTTTTTTTGACTCCTCCTACCTTTGGTTGGTTCATCCCTCCATTTTTTAGTCTGACTCAAGCATGTCTTTACCTAAAGCCCTTCTCAAATTACAAAATTGCTTTGCTGTTTTCCAAGTCCCTGCTATGAAAGTTCTCATTTCTCTGGGGATCTCGACTGAAGTTTCAGAGGGAAGTAATTTAAGGCAGCCAGTGGCTCTTTGTAAAGGACTTAATTGTTAAACTAATTCTTTCAGAGTTATTTACCTTTCAAAATGGGCTTGTTAACCCAAATGGATCTTGATTTTTGTAGAATTCTACACCTGAGAAGAGGGAAAGCCACAATGGAAGAGTGAGGAGGGTTTTAAGGCAGCTGGATACCCTTACATCTTGTTTAGCATATGGACTTATATGTGAGGTTAGATAACTATCAATATTGACCCAAGTGTTTATAATTTGATCATAAATTCCCTGTTGAATATTAATTGATTCAAACAGGTAATTTTGAGATGACATAGATGAATATTTGATAAGAGGTTTCTGGCTTGTTGATCTGATTCCCAACTCAGAAATAAGGCAGATTACTTGTTTGGACTCTCAAGTGCTCATAAGCCTTCTGCCTACTTGGCATAATACCTTTCTCACCTTGCTTGGAATTCATACTCTGGTCACCAGCAGGTTATAAAACTAATAGAAATAACCTCTGTTGCTTAGGTAGTGGTTTTCTCTCCCTCTTCTATTGGTATGCGGCTAAGTTGATGACATTCACCACGTGGTGACTTAGATCAATAGAATGAGAGATAAAATAATTCTAGGCTAGGGTTCTCTCACAGCTGCAATAGAATGACAGTATATATTCAAAGGAACTGGTGAGAGCTGTCAATTATGGAGAGATGGAACAGAGGAAGACTGATGGCAAACTTCACTACTCTCATATTTCCCCCACAGGGACATGCAGATTTGGGCATAAGTGAAATGGAAAACTTTCAGTGTCTAGTACTGAGATTCCATTTCATTATTCACAGTCTTTCTGTTTCTGAGGTAACTTAATAAAGAAAAAGACCAATTTGGTTTTCTGGAACTGGATAAAAATTAGGATGATTGTGAAGCCAACAGGTCTCATGGGAGACAGGCAATTGGATAACTTAAGATTATTTTAAAGCCATGTGTGTTAGATCGAAGACAGATATAGGTCACAGAAATCACCTCTTAAATGAGCCCTACTTAAATATTTCAGCCTCCAGCCAACATTGTTACTGGAGAGGATATAAAGATGGAGGAAAATGTTTACAAGAGAGACAAGAGGAGTCAATGACCGTCACTGGAGCAAGTCCCCATTCTGGTTCTCCTTGGGTGCTCCTAGCATATCCCAGTGTTCTGTGCTTGCCTAGGAGCCCTGGGTGCTTTCTAACATCTGGGCAGCAATTATATAGTTTGTATTCTACCTGAGAGGCAATAGCAATAGATCCAGTGAACCCTTAAACCTTAGTTGTCTCCTCGGGAAGGTAAAAACCTTCTGAGGTTATAAGGCAATAGAGGTGATCACTAGTTAATGCTGTTTAGTAAAGAAAATAAAGACCCAGAACTGCTTGAGGCCACATGGCAGAGAAATGTATAATTGTCCGATTCTGAAGAAAAATAGGGAAAATTGCTTGAATGGCATAGATTTGAATTCAGATCCTCAGCAGCTATCAGGCAGTAGCCTAGGGCAGGTGTCCTGAAATAGCTCTGCTGCCATAGTCCAGACAGCCCCAGGAAGACAAGCTTAGTCCTGCAGGGAAAGCACCTGCAGAGCCCAGGTTTTCTGGAAAATACTCACCTCTGGTGGTCACCAGAAAAGTTTTACAAACTTCACTGTCACCTCTCCCTCCATCTCCAGGTTCTTCTGGGAATGGGATGGCCTTTTTTGGAGCAGGGACAGAAACAGCTAATTGGGGAGCCGGGGGTGGTCAGAGTATAGAACAAATGACATTTTCTTGCGTTGCCTGGCAGACTGCCTTCTTGAAACACATGCATCTAGACAGTTGTCACACATCTTAATTATATGGAGCCCAACTATAGATGACACAGAAAATATATTTGCTTCTCTTGGAAAATATTTGATAGAAAACATGTGAACTTCAGTCTGAAAAAGCTCAAAGTTCTTGTGGTGTGGTGGAAAGGTCCTGTGGAGTTAGCAGGACTCAGATAGCTTCCTTGTATGCTTGGCAATGTCCTCCAAACCTTCCTTTCTTTTCCTCCTGAGTGAGTCCAGTGCTAGGATCCTTGCAAATGTTGCCTCTCCTTCTAGTTAATGAAAGTACCTCCTGCTATTGTCTCTGCTCACACTGTTTTTTTGAAGTTTTCAACCAAATGACATTTGCTATCATCCAACTCAGGGAGAAACAGATTTTGTTTATAATTACATGCTACGGGGCATTTTTTATGTCCCTGGTCTATTACTAAACCTAAGTCAGTTGGCCTATTAATACTCTGTAACATTTGCCTTTCTTCACGCCATTGCACTCCCTGAAATGATCTTGTTCACTCGCCTACTTGTTTATTGCCTGTGTGCCCCAACGGGATGTAAGCTTCAAGGAGGCAGAAACCATGGCCGTCTCATCTGCCACCATGTTCTGAGGACCGAGAACCATTTTTGGTCCACAGTAGGCATGGAATAAATATTGCTCAGATGAAAGGATGAAACAATCAGAACTGCTCTGCATTGAATGGATAAATGAATGAATAAACTCAATGCTATTGTTTCTTTCCTAATTTTTCTTTATTTTCATTGATTTCAGAGAAGGGAGAGAGAGAGATAGAAACATCAATGATGAGAGGAAATCATTGATCAGCTGCCTCCTGCAGACCCCATACTGGGGATCAAGCTGGCAACCCCAGCATGTGTCCTGACCAGGAATCAAATCATGACCTCTTGGTTCATAGGTCAATGCTCAACCACTGAGCCATGCTGGCTGAGCTGTTTCTGTCCTAATTCGATTAGACTTCCCAGCAGCATCTGATACAGTTTATCCTTCCTTCCACAATGAAGTCCTCTCTGCCCTGGGAGTCTATGTCAAGACATTGTTTTGCCCTAGCTACTCCTCAGAGCCTCTGGTAGTTCTTCCTTTGCTGACCTCTAGATATTGGAGCTCTCCAGGACCCTGGCCTGAGCCCTCTCCTCTCTTAAATTCTCTCTCTTCTCTCTCTCGCTCTCGATATATCTATTCCCTTGGCTTTAATTACCCCATATACGCTGACAACTCCCATATATATGCAAGGGGCCAGAATGTCTCCTATGTAAGCCAGACTTGAACATGTAGCTTCTTGTTTGATCTGCATTTAAATGTCTCATGGGTTTCTTAAAATCAACTTTTAACCCTAGCCAGTTTAGCTCAGTGGATAGAGCATCTGCCTGCAGACTGAAGGGTCCCTGATTCAATTCTGGTCAAGGGCTCATGCCCAGGTTGAGGGCTCGATCCCCAGTAGGTGGCATGCAGGAGGCAGCCAGTCAATGATTCTCTCTCATCATTGATGTTTCTATCTCTCTCCCTCTCCCTTCCTTTCTTAAATCAATAAAAGAAAAAAAAGATGGATATGTTTGATTTTACAAAAAATTAACTTTTAAATCAAACTCTTAAACTTTCATGCAGCCACCTTCACTAACAACCAGCCAGACAACCAAAATATGAGCAAGCAAAACAGTAAACACACAAAACACATCTTAATCAACTTTTTTAATTGATGACACATCCCACACTAGAGCTCAGATGAGAAACCCAGGAGTCATTCTTGAATCATGCATTTCCTTAAATCCCACAGCTACTCTATCTGAATGTCTTATTGTTCCTAGCACCAAAATATATCTGCACGCTTTTTTTTTTTATCTTTTCTGTCTCTACTGCTGGTGGGTATTCTTCCTTTTAATAATGCTGCACCATCATAGTTTCCACTCATGACCGACACTATTACCTTCCACTCCCTGACTGCAAGCCCTCCTTGGCTTCCCATTCATGACTCTGGCATATAAAGCCCTAAAGGACCTCATGCCAGCTCTTCTTCCTAGCCCCTTCCTCACCCACCATGCTTCATGAATGTTGACTCCTTTTCTGTTCCTTGTAATTGTCTAGCTCTTGCCAGCCCCAGAATTTTTACCCACGTTTATTGTGACGGGATTCTTTCTTCCGCTCATAATTGGGTTAAATTCTCTTTATCTATTTATGTTTCAAGAGAACTTTCAGACATCCCATGTAAGACTTCCTTATCCTATACTACCACTCTAGTCTCTTTCTCTAGACCTTGTTCATCAGAAATTTTATATCATGATAATCGTTATTTTTTTTTTTTACTTCCATCTGAGCACATGGTGGGCTGTACTCTCCTTGAATTCAAGTATGGTCTTTCTTTGCACAATGAAACATTAAATAAGAGGAATGTGAGCAACATATGAGCACAAACTTTAGGACCACTGTGCCACACTCATTTCCCATTGCTGTGGAGAGTGTCAGAGCACATGTTAAGATAAAGCCTTTGACACTCTGAGTCCCTGCATGACAACAATGTGCAGAGCCTTCCTATGGATTTGCAGTGAGCAAATCGCATGAGTGGAGGAAAAGCTTTGCTGGTATGAAGTCATTGAGATTTGGGGGTTGCTCATTATCCCAGCATAATCTGACCCATCCTGAGCAATGCATGCAGTAACTTGCTTGCTTCATTTCTTTATTAATTTCCCCCCCACAGGACCATAAAATCTGTGAGGGCAGAAACCATGCTTTGTTTAAGTCATCAGTGTCCATTTAGTAGGTAACTAAATACATAACACAATAGGCACTTCAAAAGTAATTTTGAGTGAAAGAAGGAATGAAGATTCCCCTACCCTTGGTTGCTAAATATGATTTCAAACCATCTTCTAGACATTTTGTTGAAGTTATGAGGCATAGTAATGTTAGTATGCATTGAGATGGTACTTTACAAAATCCAATAAAATATATCCACCCATTTATACACTCTTGTGCTTCAACATTTATTATATGTCATAAATGCCAAAAGTGCACAGGAGTATAGATAAAAGCATAGTGGTCATCAGAATGAATGTTAAGAATTTAGTAGAGTGTGTGGGAAATAATTAATTCAATGCAAATCCTTTAATATACATGCTGCCCCTGATTCTCTCTTCATCCCTGCTGATCTTGTAGTGTGGTTGGACTTCTGTCCTTGATATCATGGGAACAGTACACCTCCTCTCTAAAATGATATCAAGAGCTTAACAAATCCTTATAATTCCATAGTTTTAAGTATTTTATTATCAATAAAGTTCTTTGCCCAGCATTATCTCAGTTGCCACTCCAAATAAAAATAATCCAATACCTCAGGCACATAGGCATGGCTAGCTTCACTTTTCATATGAGAAAATTGAGATTCCTAAAAATCACAAAATGGCAAGTAAGTGGCATCACTGAAGCTCAAACCTAGACCTTTGCCTTCTAGTCATTCCTGTCATTTTGGGAATAAGCTTACATATACCAAACTAGAGGCTCAGTGCACAAAATTTGTGCACTGGGGGGGTTCCTCAGCCCAACCTGCCCCCTCTCACATATTGGGAGCCCTCAGGGGGTGACCTACTGACGACTTAGGCCCACTCCCTGCTCCCCTTGGGGAAGCCACCAGCCCCGTCACCCTGCTGCTGCAGCCACTGCCAGTCACCATAGCCACCAAGGTGTTTTCATCAACACGGACTCCAGTCCCTACACCATGAAAAAATGACAACTTTCTTTAGGCATTTTTAAGATGTGTCTTTCATAGGATATGACATTTCTTTCTTTTTTTCTTATCCTCACCTGAGGATATGTTTCCATTGATTTTTAGAGAATGTGGAAGAGAAGGGAAAAACAGAAACATCAAAGTGAGAATAACACTTCGATTGGTTGCCTCCTGCATATGCCCTGACCTAGGCCCTGGCCAGGGAGGAGCCTGCAACCTAGGTACATGCCCTTGGTCACAACTGAACCCAGACCCTGCAGTCGGCAGGCTGAGGCATCATGCACTGAGCCAAACCGGCTAGGGCAGGATATGACATTTCTTAGCCCTCCAGCAGTGGACCTTCATTTTTTTTCTCCAGGAGTGTGGTGGAAAAACCCTAGATTGCCCCTCGGGCCCCTTGCCTCCCCTGCCACCTGCCTGGCTAACAGGCCTGACCACTTCAGTGGTGAGGCTGAGCCTGCCTGTGTGCTGCCATCTTGTGCCTATAGGGGTGGCCATCCTGTGGCTATGGGCACTGCCAATTTGTGGCCATGGGGCGGCCATCTTTGCGATGGAGTGATGCCTAATTTGCATATTACTCTTATTAGATAGGATGTTTTTAATAAATTCAGTAGAGAGCAATAGTGTTTCTATTTTACAGATTAGGAAATTATGACTAGTCTGATCTCACAGCTATTTAGTAGCAGAGCTGTTTATTTACTGCCTTCCTAATTTTCTTCTTTGGACAATGGGTTCTTGTGGATCTTATAGATCTAGCGGCCATTTTTGACCAAACATATCATGCTATCAGATTGTTCACGTCTATTTTTTTTTTTTTTGCTGCTCTTTTAAGCTAAAATAATTGCTAGCCGCCTAAATTACTAATATTCTAACATAATTACTTACAATCCTCAATCTAGCACTCTGTTATAATGCAACAGCAATGCTAGGGTGCTTAGTGTAAAATCCAGCAACATGAAGAGGGAGCTGACTCATATTACTGGACATGCTAGTTACTAGTGGCTAGTTCAACCTGACCTGTTTTTTTCAGTGTGATTCTGTAGCATCTATTCATATCTGCCACCAGGAGGCACAGTGAATATGACAGTTGCCTTCTGACTTCCTAATGGCAAGTATGAAGATTGTTTTAGCTACCTAGAGGGGGAAGAGAGATTTTTGGAAAGCTTAAAGACTATAAACCTTGCTGTATGAGTCCTGTAATCAATGACTATTTGAGACAGCATTGCTTTTATACTCATGTTCTTTTTTTCTACTCTAGAATGTGTGTCAAGAATTAAACATATACGTTTTGATGGGAAGACCCAGGAGCAAAGGCAGTAATAGCAAAACAAATTTTGGCCCTTGATTGCATTGCAGCTGATTAATAATAAAAGATAACCCAAAGAAAAAATACATATATGAATGACTAACAAGCTCTTCTCATTTTTATGAGCTTGAATACAACATCCCTAAAGAGTCTCTTCCTCTTCAAACTTCTGTGGTATATTTATTTTCCATATCATTCATTTGGCACTTGCTATCTATTATGTGTTGTTGTTAGCTTGCCCACACTACTCATCTAGTCTATAAATTTGGAAGTTTGAAAAGTTTTGATCCCCAGAGGTTCCCTTTCTGCCCCTTACTTCCCCATTTTTTTTTAATACCAAGCCAGGTACTCCAATTCTTTGCCTAAATAAGGTGATCCTACATATCTGGACACCTCTTCAGAGGTAAAGATTGGCCTTTGTTAACATTTATGATTACAAAGATCTTTGGAAGTTTTCTCATTTGAAAAATTGGATCATAATAGTATCTATTTCACAAAAGGGCAAGTAGAATGATAAATGAAAATGTGTTTTGTAAAATAGAAAGGAGTCTGTGGTTTTTATTAACAGAAATGTGTTAAATATAGAGATAATAATGACTACCTCTCAGGCTTGTGGAAAATTTTAGAAAACTAATGAGATTATATTTATAACACTCTCCAACTTCTTCACAAATAATTGGTATATAATGTCATGCATAATTAATGATTAGTTATTTACTTTGTACTTGGTTCACGGAAGCTGTATCTTTTACTGTTTGATTTAAAAATAGCAATGGATTTGAAAATGATCACAGTAAAAAGTAATTATTAATTTGGCCCTGGTGGATGGTTTAGTTGGTCTTTAGAGGGTTGTCCCACACATCAAAGGGTTGAGGCTCAATCCCCAGTCATGACATGTATGGGAGGCAATCGATCATATTTCTCTCACGTTGATGTTTTTCTCTTTCTCTCTCTCTCTCCCTTCCTCTCTCTCTATCCTTGGGTGAAGATTAAAATATAATAATTATTCTCATTAATTTGATAGATGACACACCTAGACAAATCAAAAGTATACCCACAATGTCATATTATCTTTGAGATAGCAGATTTAAAAAACATCTAGCTTTGTCTACTATTTCTCAAGGCTCTGTGAATTTAATGAAGGTAGTCTCATCTGATTCAGGGTGGTAGAATTGAATTTGAAGTTGATCGTTAACCCTGTTTGAATGATCAAATTAAACGTCTATATTTTCAAAAAATATTTTTATTTCAGAGAGGAAGGCTAAGGGAGAGAGAGATAGAAACATTAATGATAAGAGAGAATCACTCATCAGCTGACTCCTGTATACCCCCTACTGGGGTTCCAGCCTGCAACCCAGGCATGTACCCTTGACTGGAATCGAACCGGGTACCCTTCAGTCCGCAGGCTGACACCATAGCCACTGAGCCAAACCAACTATGGCTAAACAGCTATTAAAAAAAAAAAGGCACCTACATTAACTGGAATAAAATGGAACAGTACTACACCACCTGCATATATAGCTGGTTGAAAGTGAGAGTTGTTAACATAGAAGAGTTGGCAAAGGAAACTCTGAAAACTTCCTCTTTGTAGGTATGAAGGGAAAAACATAGATATGAGTTTAAGAGGTTTTTACATTCAATTTTTCATAGAAGAAGCTGTAATAAAGGTCTCTTGCAGTCTTCTGATTCCCTAATCATCACTATTTAATAGCTACTCTATGCAATGTAGTATACCCGACTCTGCTTTCTCAAAGAGTTATCACACTGCTTTGTGATCTTTCCAAATTTATAGACCAGTTGAGTAGTGAGGGCAAACTAACAACACATGATAGACAGTAAGTGCCAAATGAATGATATGGAAAATAAATATACCATAAAAGCTTGAAGAAGAAGAGACCCTTGAGGGGGGTTGTATTCAAGCTTATAAAAGTGAGAAGAGCTTGTTAGGCATTCGTATATATTTTTATTGGGTTATTTATCTTTCTGTTATTGAGTTAAAAGGGTTCCTTACATGTTATAGACACAAGGTGTTTATCAAATATATTATTAGCAAAATTTTTCTCCTAGTCTGTGGCTTATTTTTTTTATTTCCTGAGCACTATCTGTTGAAATCAAAAGCTTCAGTTTGATGATGTCCAATTTTCACTTTATGGACCATATTCTGGGTATTATATGTAAGAACTGTTTGACTAACCCAAGGTCATGAGGATATCTTTCCTATGTATTTAGTTTTAGCTCTTACATTTGCTATATTATCAACTTTGAGTTAATTTTTGTGTATGATATGATACAAGGGTCTAAATTCATTTTTTACATGTGGATATCCAATTGTGTCAGCACTCTTTGTTGGAAAGAATATTTTCCCCCCTCATTGGGTTGCCTTGGCACCTTTGTAAATGTAAGAATTTACTTCTGCATGCCCAATCATTTCTCTGTGATTTATATATTTTTTTCTTTTGTCAGTACTACACTGTTTTGGTTTCTGTATTATTACAAGTTTTGAAATTGAAAAGATAAGTCCTTTAAGTGTGTTTTTTAAATGGTTTGAGTTATTTTTAGTCCTGAGCATTTCAATATAAATTTTAGAAATAGCTTTTCAATTTCTATTTTAAAAAAACAACAACCACCTGCTGATATTTTGATAGATATTACTTTGAATCTGTAGATACTTTGAGAAAAATTGTTAATCTTGACAATATTGAACATGAACATAGAATACTTCTCCATTTAGTTGTATGTTCTTTCATTTCTCTCTGCAACATCTTGTAGTTTTCAGTGTATAGGACTTACACTTCTTTTATTAAATTTGATCATAAGTATTTTTTTCACTTTTTGAGTTGTTATAAAAGGAATTGTGTTCTTAATTTCATATGTGGGTGGTTCAATGTTGGTGTATAGGAATTAATTGATGTTTCTATATTTTCCTTGGCTCATTTGACCTTGCTGAACTAGTATCAGTTTTAACTTTTTTAAATGAATTATTCCTTAGTACTTCCTACAGACAAGGCAATATTGTTTACAAATAAAGATGGTTTTCCTTTCTAGTATGCATTCCTTGAATTTATTTATATTGCCTTCTTTCACTGGTGAGGACCTCCAGTATAACATTTAATAGAATGATGAGAGTGAACATGCTTGCCTTGTTCCCAATCTTAGAGGAAAATATTCAGTCTTTCACATCAAATGTAATGTTAGCTGTAGATCTCTTCCATAGATGCTCTTTATTAGTTTGAGGAAAATCCCGTATATTCATAATTTGTTTAGAGTTTTTTTTCTGAGTTGATATTGGATTTTCTCTGTTGAAAGAATTAAGTATTTTTGTCATTAATTCTATTAATGTAGTAAATTATAATTATCAATAGACACATAAATTATTAAATGGAACCAAATGGAAATTTTGGAGATAAATCTATAACTAAAATAAAAACTTACTAGGGGATTTAACAGCAGATTTGAGATGGTAGGAAGAAAAAAATCATGCAAAGACAAGTAAAATTGTACAGAAATGAAAAAAAAAAATAAAGAAAAAGCAGCAGAGCCTTAGAGACCTATGGGAAATAATGAATATATGCATAAAGGACCCCCAGAAGGGGATAAAGAGAAAGTGAAGAACAAAATATTTTTTTAATAATAGCTATGGTACTGGCACAAAAACAGACATCTAGACTAATGGAACAGAACAGAGAACCCAGAAATTGACCCAAGCCATTATGCTCAATTAATATTTGACAAAGGAGGCAAGAGTATACAATGGAGTCAAGACAGTCTCTTCAATAAATGGTGTTGGAAAAACTGGGCAGACATGCAAAAAAATGAAACTAGACCATCAACTAGACACCATACACAAACATAAATTCAAAATGGATAAAAGACTTAAACATAAGACAGGAAACCAGAGAACCAAGATGGAAGCATGAGGTATATACCTAAATGCACAGCCTCCACACCTATATTATAGAAATACAACCATTCAGATAAACGGCCATCCTGCAGAACCAAGGGAGGGGAACCATTACACCTAGAAAGCAAGAGGAGTGCTCTGAGACTGAACAGAAGCTCCTGGCGCCCAAGGTACTGACGCGAATTGGAGGCGGCGGCGGGGCGGGTGAAAGGGAGCGGCAGCGGTGATCGGGTCCGCGGCTCAGAAGATTAAAAACTCCCGGGTCACACTGAATGCAACGCGGGCTGTAGGGCAACGGGACGGTGAAAGACCAGTGGCGTTCTAGGAGTGCTATTCGCAGCTATCACTTACGCGGAGATTCCAGGACTGAGAACCGTGCGCAGACCCCAGGCTTTGGAAAAGCCAAACCCGGTAGAAACTGCGGCATCCGCAGAGGGGACGCCATTGTGAGTCGCTCCACCCCCGGTGATTCTGAGACCCCGCCCCACCCCACCTACAACCCCGCCCAAGCTGTTCGCCTGCCTCCCTGCAGCACAACCTAAGGGTCTGCAGCTGAGACAGATCTCCAATAGATCCAAACTCCAAACAACGAGGAGAAAGGCCTGCAGGTCATTTCCCCCCAGTGATACCTCCCAGTGATAACTACAACAAGACTGTGCACCCAGCCTTCAAAGGCATACAACAAGAGTAGCCACCCCAGGTGATTGGGGAGGCTGAATCACTGGGCCTTATATAGGACACCCAGCACAGAAAGCCAAAATG
>PVJC01033762.1:0-19192 GCA_004026665.1 Murina feae
TTCTGAGAAACCTAACTGAATACAGAATTTATTGGATAGATTATTTTTCACACAATTAATGGAATCTGAAGGTTGGGTCACTGAGGCATCACAGTGATCATTTACATTGAACTTATTTTGTAGGTGAGGGAACTGCACCTGGACAGATTCAATAACGTGTCCCATGTCACATGGGTCATAAACATCATACTTAGGTTTAGTAAACACTGTTTAGAGTTATTTAAAGATAACTAATCCTATTGTCCCAGAAGCAATCATCTTAGAGTTGTGCTTTTGGATTAAGTTTATAACTGTGGTTTAAACAGTTTTGTTAGAATATTTTCACATGTTTGGGGGTTAAGAAACAATTTGGCTGTCCTTCTCTCAGTTATCTCTCAGTATTTTTGTTCCCTTCATGTTTATCACATTCTGATTTGTGATTCTCCAATTCTGAGTTTGCTTCTATCTTTGTATTCAGATAGTCTACTATCAGATGATTCTCTCAGTGTCCAAGGGCATGAATGAGAGTTCAAAGAAAAGGCAGAAAGGAGCCACAAAGGAGTCCCAGGACTGTTGTGCTACCCTTTGCGATGAGTCTCATGGGCAGATATAACATTCTCCACCTCCTGTGGATTCCCAGTTTCATTTCTGTGGCTTAGATATGTAGGTAGGCTTAGAAACCTTCCACAAAAAGACTCACGATCGACTACAATCAATAGAAGAACACATTTTATGCAGTTTTTTTTCTCATGTTTGTCTCAGTTTTCATGGTAGTGATATATTTCCTGGAGTTCAGAAATTACTTTAAACCCTGCTTTCTATGAATTAAACACAATGTCTATTTTTATGTGAAAAAATTTTAAAGATTATTTTATTATGGTTAGTTTTATTTTTAATAACAAAAATAATTGACTTGCCTGCACTGCAAGGTTTTTTGCAGAACAGGTGCTAAATATTTTATATATAACAATACACTTTTTATTTGTTTACTATGGGCCAGAAACTTGTACATTCTTTCATATATTTATTCAATGTGCATAATAATTCAATAAGGTAGGCATTATTATTATCCCTCCAGGAAAAACGGTCCTAAGTAGGTCTTATTTACATATTTATATATAGTACTTGAAAATACTGTCTTAATAGAAAATCCTTTATTTTAAAAAGTATATATTTGAATCCATTGGCAAACGGCTAAAAAAATGTGTTGCCTTTAAGTTCAATGAATCTGTCATATTGTTGAGGAATTTATAGTACTCTTCCTTTATTTCTTAGCTTCATTGATATTTGTAATTCAAGATAGAACTATTTTATCTGCATAATAGTGGGCAAAGATAGGACATATCTTACTGCCATAGGGTGAACAAGGAGTGTTTCTATTATTTGAAATTCAGATATTTACATACACAGCAACAAAAGTAAAAGTGATTATAAATTACTTTCTAGAAAAATACCTCTTAGATAAGCATCCATCACAACATGGGAAAACTAAGAAAAGACTTCTGAATAATTGATGTGTCAAAGATAAAAGTATAATGGAATTTATAAAATATTCAGAAGTTAAAGACAATAAAAAATGTCATATATATCTTTTGATTTTACTAAGAAATAGTTAGATTATTTTCTGATTTAAAAAGCATGTAATAAAAAAACAATAAAATAACCTTAAATATATAATCAAGTAAAAACAAATTAAGAAAGCAAATGCCATAGTTACTCTAAAAATTTACAGAAATAAAAGTTTAAAAATAGAAATTGATGCAATGAGAAAAAAAAGAAACATTGAGGATTGACCAAAACTTCAAGTCATTCAAAAAGACTGTGATGAAGAAAAGCATGACTTTGAGCCCTGGCTGGTTTGGCTCATCCCATACACTAAAAGGTCAAGAGTTCGATTTCCAGTCCGGGCGCTTACCCAGAGGGCAGATCCAATCTCCCTTCCTTTCTTTTTATAATCAACTAGAGGCCCAGTGCCTGACATTTGTGCACTGGGTTGGGGAGGGGGGAGCACTCCTCCGCCTGGCCTGCACCCTCTTGCAGTCTGGGACCCCAAGGGGTTCTTAGTGCTGCGGTGAAGGTGTGAGAGGCTCCCGCCACCACACTGTGCTCACCAGCAAGCTAGGCTCAAGGCTGGCAAGTCCAGTGTTGGTGGTGGGAGCCTCTCCTGACTCTGAGGCAGTGCTAAGGAGCAGAGAGCCCTGTAGGAGCACACTGACCACCAAGCGGCAGCTCCTGCATTGAGAGTCTGCCCCCTGGCAGTGAGTGCATGTCATAGTGACTGGTCGTTCTGCCGTTAGGTTGATTTGCATATTGCAGTTTTATTATATAGGACTAGAGGCCTGGGGCACAAATTTATGCAAGGGTGTGGTCTCACTGGCCTACCCTGATTGGGGTCAATCGGGGCAGGACCAGCTGGGGAGACAGGCAGCAGGAGGTCAGCCAGGCAGCCCCGGCCCCAATTGAGGTGGGGAGCTGATAGGGGTCACAGTGCGTGTCAAACAACTGGTCGTTCTAGTTGTTCCAGTCCCCTGGTTTTTATATATATAGATAATACATATCCTTAGGTGGGAATTTTAAAAAAGAAAATAAAAATTTGACTTTTAAATAATAAATTAAAAAAAATGGAACATATGTCCATACACAATAGAGATTAGAATACCATAACAGGATATTCTAAATAAATTTATGTAAGTATACTTTAAAACTTTAATGAAATAGACAATTTTACAAGAAGAGTCCAAGAGATTTATTAGATAAATCTTACATTAGCGGTTCTCAACCTGTGGGTCGTGATCCCTTTGGGGGTCGAACGACCCTTTCACAGGGGTCACCTAAATACATCCTGCATATCAGATATTTACATTACGATTCATAACAGTAGCAACATTACAGTTATGAAGTAGCAACAAAAATAATTTTATGGTTGGGTCACAACATGAGGAACTGTATTAAAGGGTTGCAGCATTAGGAAGGTTGAGAACCACTGGCTATGGAAAGATGCAAAAGGATTAATGACGATAACAAGGGTATTCTATCAGCCAACTGCCACTTGGCACTATGACGTTATCCTGTGAACACCCAAACATCTTTCCTAATGGGCAGCAGGAAGACAGGAATTCACTCAAATAAAATCCAAACACAAAGGGAATCCAGAGACCACTGGGGAGGCCCTAGCCAGTTTGCCTCAGTGGATAGAGTTTCTCTCTGACTTTCCCTCTCTCTTATACTCTCCCTAAAAACCAATGGAAAAACATCCTCAGATGAGGATTAACAACAACAACAAAAACCCAGCAGAGACCACTAGGAGGAGAATGGGAGGAGAGTGGCGTGGGAAACACTCTCATCAATGAGGGAGGGTTGAGGAGGAGGAAACTCTGCAGGACAATTTGAATTTCCTAAGGCAGTAAGAGGGAAAGAGGTGCCTAGGGTTAGGAGACAAAAGAGGCAAAGAAAAACAAATTGTGCTAGAGTTGTCTCAAAAAGAAATTAAAGCAGAGGCAAATGTTCATTAAGGACATCAAATCAGAAAAATACTACACTAAATAAATTAACCAGGTTCTGAGAATCTTCAGGCAAATTTGACCCAATTCCAAGAAGACTTCAGTCTCTCATTTATACATTTTCCCCAGACAATTAAAAACACATAGTCATCTTCCTAAGCACTTTTAGAGGCTTTTATTAAATTTCATAGCAAAATTCAAAATAGAAAGTGCAAACGAGATCCAAGGCTAATCTAATATAAATGTTTGCAAAATTTACAAATCAAATAATAGCAAAATTAAGCAACATGTAAAGTATATGTTAATCAAAAAAGATTATTATAGGCAGGCAAATATATTTAAATTAAATACATGTATTAATAAAACAACACCTTAAGAGAAAAGAGAAACCTATAATTATCTCTATAGGTACAGATAAAGCTTTGGATGCAATTCAGTATCCATCTGTGAAAACTTAGAAGAAATGAAGAGTATTTCTTAAAATAACAAATGTTTCTTTTCCAACATGTGACATAGATAATATTAGGTGTTTTGCTTTAAAAGTCAGAAAATAAGATGTCTGTTGTTCCACTTCTATTTAACATTGCAGAAAAATTCTAAGCAGAATAATAAGAAAAGAATCTATATCAGAAAGAAATTGTCAAGATGAGTATAAATTATAATTAAATGTCTATGTAGACTCTGAAGAGAATATAAGGACTACTGGTTAGAATTAATAAAAGTATATTAGATGGGTATAAGATTTACATAAAAATAAGTTCCTATACATGTGAAAGTAAAAACTATTAATAATAATTGGAAATGTACAATAAAGATTCCATTCACAGTAGAAACAATTTTTAAAATCATGAGGCAGTGCTAGACTTGCTTGATACAGGGCTGTCAGAAACCTTCACACTTGTTATGAAGGCAGTATCTGCAAGCACAATAAAGTGAAGTGCAGTAAAACCTGGTAGCCATGTATATTCACCTGTGTAATCCAAATCTCTATCAAGATACAAAACACTATCATCATTTCAGAAAGTCCCATAATGCCCTACTTAATTAGTTTCTGACAGCTCAATACCAGAGTCTGAGATTGCTCTGATTTGTTTTTGCACGGAATAGTTTTGCTAGTTCAGAAACATCAGCCTAATGAAACCACTGAAGATATAATCTTTTGTGCAGAAATTATTTTACTGAGCTCACTGTGTTTTGTTTTGTTTTTTTACATTCATCTGTGTTGTTTTATTAGAAGTAGCTTTTTCTTTTTACTAACAAGTAGTTATCCCACTCTATGAATATACCAAGTTCTTTCCTAATTCACACACTGATGGATGACGGGATGTTTCCTTTTTTTAAATTATTGGCAATAAAGCTGCTATAAACAACCTTTAAAAATCTTTATTGTTGAAAGTATTACAGATTTCACCTTTGTGTTTTTTGCTTTTGTTTGTTTGTTTGTTTTTGTTTTATTTCCATTGACCCCCTACTCCGTGCTCCTACCCTTCCGATGGTATTGTGTTGGATCTTTTCATACTCACCACTCGGCAAATTGGAAGAGTTAAGTCACTAGATGAAATTCGTGGTATGTCTTACTGCCTTTTGGTCAAAATTGTTATTGTCTTCTCTTTTATGCTTCTGACTGTGCATGGATTGTACTTCTTAGCCACGGTGACATCACATTTGGCCATATGCCTTAATTAGTCTAATGAAATGTGGGGTCGATAACAATGTCACTTATGAACAAAATGTTTAAAAGCCTGCAGAAGGTTTCCCATATACGTCTTCCATTTTTGCAATTTTCTTATAAAACAAACTCACACCTTACTCACAAAAACCATATAGTGGATGCCAGAAACAAACCTCTGTTGTTTCGAGCTACTATGATTTTTAGGTCATTTTTTTCTGCAGAATAACAAACTGTTCTGACTTACATTCAGTTACTACTCGGTGGTACCAACACATAAATGTTTACATCTTAGGCTGAGAAGTATAAATTAAATATTTTGTTCTCAAAAGGAATATAATATTATTAGGAATAAAGAGTCACAAACATAAAATATAAAATATAAAGGAAAATATTAGGAAATTCAGAGAAAGATCCTAAATGAGGGAAACAGTCAATAAGTGTAAGAGGATATAAGAGGAAAGAATGGTTCTTCTTAAATTAAACTGCCATGGCCTGCCCATGGTGTTATATCTTCTCCATACCCTGAACGGATCATATTTTATTTCATTCATTTATTTCAAATACAAGCACATCCTATTTGTATCTTTTTATTAACTATATGCAGGTCTCATGACATTAATGTACACATTATAAATGATAAATATATACCCTCCTATATAATAAAAGTCTAATATGTTAAGTGTCCAGTCATTCAGTGACTGGTCGACTGTTCAACTAATCAAAATGTAATGTGCTAATGATATGCTAAGGTCACTCAACCACTCACTATGATGTGCACTAACCAACCACCAGGGGCAAACAGTCACTATGATGTGAACTGACCACCAGGGGGCAGATGCTCTGACTGGTAGGTTAGCTTGCTGCTGGGGTCCGGCCAATCAAGACTGAGCAAGATGGGCCGAACACACTCTGGAGCCCTCCCTCAGTGGTCCCTCCTGGACCCTGGTCGTGCACCAGTGGGGTCCCTTGGCCTGACCTGTGCCCTCTTGCAATCCAGGACCTTTCAGGGGATGTTGAAGAGCTGGTTTGGGCCTGATCTCACAGGCCACTCCCCTCAGGAGGACACCAGATGCAGGGCTCAATTGCTACTGATTGGGCATGAGCCCACAGCAAGCACAGTGAGGCCGAGATGAGTGGGAGTGGAAAGTAGGAGCTGCAGGCAGCATTGGACTGAAGGTTTTGGCCCGATCCCCACA
Source organism: Murina feae (assembly GCA_004026665.1). Lineage (NCBI taxonomy): Eukaryota > Metazoa > Chordata > Mammalia > Chiroptera > Vespertilionidae > Murina > Murina feae. The sequence goes on from PVJC01033762.1 coordinate 6,348, forward strand.
GGCCACCCTGAGGGACCCCACCTTTGCACGAATTCATGCATGGGGCCTTTAGTATCTATATTAATAAAAGCATAATATGCTAATTAGACCAGACAGCTGCATGACCTTCTGGATGTCCTTCCAGACAAAGTAGGGCTGAGGACTGAGGCAGCTGCCGCAGTTGCAAGGGCTAAGCCCACTGCACGAATTTCATGCATCGGGTCTCTAGTATAATATAAAGTTACAAGGTACAATCAGTGCCCACACATCCTGTTGATTTATTTTGTTCCTACGTAAGACTTTTGATGACTGTGCTTCTGTTATAACTTACAATTTCTGATTATGTATTGAAGGATGATGAATTTGCTTTCACAAAGCAGAAAATAGTATCTGGACTAAGCACACATATAGATAACTGTTAGATAAATATTGGGACCTCACAGAATTCAAGGAAGGATAAGCAGCCAAATTGGCTCTAGAGCCAAGATCTGGCTTTATAAAATAAAGTATATTATAGTAACAGTGTGGCCAGTATAGGAACTAACTTCCGCTATAGTGACAGAAAACAGAGATCTTTTCAAAGTGACATATTAGGTTTGATTGAAAGACAGGGAGGAAAACAGTCATGTTCTAACATTAGTCCATTAAGATTCTCTACGTACCCAGATTTTGCAACTTATGCACATTCAGATTTGCTTTGCTTAGTATATCTCAAAACTTGCATTCCAACCCATTGAATACCGCCCCCTAATAATTCTCTCTCACCTAATCCACTTCAGGAAGTGGAGAAATAGTAACCATTGTGTGCGTTCACCACAGAGCTGGTAGGAAAAGATGAAATGATAGTTCAGATTTTGAAAAATTAAACTATATCAATTAGTACTGTTCAATGTCCATTTATATTTTTCTCATATCTGACAGCCTTAAACTTCCGAAGAATATTTACAAAATAGTTTTACAATGCTTGTAACATACTTCTCTAAAAAAGTTTATGGAAAAACCCTGCTTAGCCTGAGTATTGAGAAACCAAAGTTCCATGAATTAATTTGCTCACACTCTGAATTTATCATATTTGGACTGCAAATATGAGTGACAGGACTATTCTTCTTCAATTACAATTCTTTCTCACTTTCCCTGAAGATCAGCATCACTTCTTGTGTGTTATTAAAGACATTAATCTAAAAATATTTGAAATGACCCTAACAATTGACTTGCTAGTGTGAAGGTTTGCTCAGCTGACTGATCATGCTAATTAGATTGGTGAACTGCAGAAAGTGTCCTTAGCTTTAATGTGCACTTGGCATTTGACAGTTTGGGACCTAGACAATCAGTGTGCTGTGAGGGCCATTTTCAGTCTCAGGAGCTAATGTAAAATGGAATCTATTATGGATTAAAATATTCTCACCCATGGAGCTCTGTAAGGAGCTAGGTACCATTTCTAGGAATTCTTTTATTTTATTTTTTAAATACATTTTATTGATTTTTTTACAGAGAGGAAGGGAGAGGGATAGAGTGTTAGAAACATCAATGAGAGAGAAACCTCGATCAGCTGCCTCCTGCACACTCCCAACCTGTGATGTGCCTGCGACCAAGGTACATGCCCTTGACCGGAATCGAACCTTGAGTCCACAGGCCGACGCTCTATCCAATGAGCCAAACCAGCTAGGGCTAGGAATTCTTTTAAATGAAGTATATTATCACTGGAACTCTCAGTCTAAAAATTGCAGACATATCTTTTTAGAATCCTTCCTACTATGTGGTTTAGATCAGGAAACAATAAGGAAAACTATCCCATCACTAGAAGATCCAGGAGCTCTCACCCCTGGACAGTTAGGAGACGGGACCTGTACACACACTTGCAGTCTCCCATGTTCACAGTGCCTGTTGACTACAGTCCATAGTGAAAGTTTAGCAGAATCAGCGCTGATGCCTTGAAGAGGGATTCAATTTGGAAACCAGAAACTTAATATAAATCAGGATGGCAACATTATAATATTGGTAACGTCAGGTAAGTACCAAGGGCAAGTCATGTGCCAGCATGTGGAGGTGACTGTAGCATTCACCAGGGATCAAAAGAGAAGGAAGGTCAACATTTTTGAGGAGTTTTTCAATATATTTCCTAGTATGTTAAAAGGTTCAAGACTTCCAAATGTGGACTTTTTATACAACATGGCATACTTTTTTTTTTTTTTTTTTTTTAAGGCATCATCATCTCTGACCTACTTTGGAATACTCTCCTGACAGGTCTCCTCACTTTCACTCTGGTTGACGATATTCACATTCTATACTCAATATGCACATTCTATAGTAAAAAAAAATGAAATCACAGACCCCTTTATATAGAGATCTCTGTATTTAATAAAATGGCAACATGATCATGCCATTCCTCTGCTTGCTATGTCACTTGGAGTAACTGCATGGTTTCACTCCAGCCTTGTCCCTCACCTACCTGGCACTTTATTTTCATGTTTTAGCTGCATGTACTTCCAGGGGATCCTCAGATGCCTCCATGTCTTTCTGCTGCATGGACTCTGCACAAACAGCTCATACTCCATCCTCATCTGTCAGTGGGTCTAACTCCTATTCTTCAAATGCCAGCTTAATTGCACTTTCTCAGAGTAGCACTCACCTGCTTAAGGAGCTGCCACCTGCTACCTGCCCTTTCTATCATTTTCTTTCTAACACTTAAAAACAGTTTACAAGTTAGTGTGTTTGTACTAATCAGGATAGAATCTAAGCTGCTGTTAAACAAGCAACATCAAAATCCTGACCCCAAGATTCAGTAGCTTGAATGAGGTATGATTTGATTTCTCCCTCCCAAAACTTCTTAACGGTTTTGATGCAAAGTCTGTTTGTGGAAGAAATTTTTTGAAATTTTTGGGTTCATTATACTTCAATAAATTGTGAAAAGGACCTAATTAATGGAATAGCTGAAAGAGATAAAGAAATAGTATTAAACCTGGTTATAGACAAGTTATTTGCAGTGTTTGATTAAAATTATTATTGGCTATGCACAGTATAAGTTAATGATAAATTAATTTATAATAGATAGTATTCAGATCTAGAATTCCACTCATATTGTGTGATTTAACAGAGAAACTTTCCGTGTTAGTGAAATTGCATCTGCCTGACTCGTATCTTAGTAGCTAAATCCAGTTTCCTTTTCTCACCATTGATCTCCCTTGTAGTCTTTTCTACCTCCCTTAATCCCCTTCCCTCTCTGGTATTCTCCATGCTGCTGTCTGTGTCTATGAAATTTTGTGTGTTTTTGTTTATTCACTTGCTCAATCCAGGAGTGGGGAATGTCTGGCTTGCAGGCTGTGTAAGGCCCAATAAAACATTTGGTCTGGCTCTACCAGGGCATTTGGGGGTGAGTTAGTTAAACTCACCCCCAAATGCCCTGGCTAATTTTTAAGCAGGCTAATTTTTAAGTTGATGATTTTGTAGTGCCCGAGAATGATGTCATAAATATCCAAATGGCCCTTGGGAGATAAAAGGTTCCCCACCTCTATTCCTTTGCTTTTTTTCAGACAGCCCCTCTGACAGCTGCCTGTTCTTTACCTATGAGTCTGTTTCTATTGTGTTTGTTAGTTAATTTTGTTCATTAGATCCCACATATGAGTGAAATGAAATGGTACTTGTCTTTTCCTGATTGGCTTATTTTACTTGAACTTTTGAAGAAAGTTCACATGAAAAGCCTACGATGAGTTCTTATAAGAACAAGAATTTTATTAGTTTCGGAAGCTTCTCTGACATCACAAATCCTTCGTTAAGCTCTTACTCTGCTGAAGCTGGTTTGTAATGATAAACAGTATGACAGTGGATTTGCATTAGAGATTAGTATAAAATATCATAAAGAGGAAGTTCAGTTAGTACTTACTAAAATCCTCCTGTCCAATTAATTGGTAAGGGACAGTCTATTAGCCATTAGCTAAATATGGTATAAATTTATTCAGTAAAGTGTTATCAGCTGGCATTCTTAGTTGTACTTAAACACTAAAATAGAGTACAACATTGAGATTTAGTTACACATGTCAGGAAATTTTATGTTTCTCTAAAATCCAACATTTCTGCTTAGTATTTTTTTTATTTTTTGATCAAGTAGCCAATTTCAGAATGAGCCTCTAAATATACAATCAGAGCCATATTCAGTTCAGAAAACCTCTAAATATATAACTATGTTATCATGTATCACATTTTATAATATATTCAACATGGTACCCTCCAATCCTCAGACAGCGACTCCTCCAAGCTGTTTCTAAGGAAAAAAATAATCGAAGCATCAGAGCATTCCTTCCTCACCTGTAGTTTCTGATGCATCATTTTGAGCTCCACAGCAATAACTACCACATAAAATAAAATAAAAAATTACCTAAAGATTAAAATCATTAAAAAGTTTTGGAAATAGTAAAAGTAACTTAGAAAGGATCTTCACTGTCATTCTTGTTTTGCAAAAAATAAATGTGAGGTTCAGAGAATGAAAGTGATTTGCTCGTGATCATTTATCTAATAATAATAGCCAGCATACAATGAATGCTTAATAGATACTCTAGTTAAGCCCCTTACATGTATTTAATCATCCCAACAAAGTTGTGAGGGAGATATTATTGTTATCCTTATTTTACAGATGGCATCTTATCAAGGAAAAGAAAGTTTTTTTAAGTCTGGAACAGTCTAGCACTAGATTTTAAGCCCGTTGCCTTCTGAAACATTATTCTTTATATCATATTTTAGCACATGAAGAAAAAATTGACTGCAAAGTTACTACCAGAGCTCAAATTAATTATAAGATTAGTAAAAGCCAATTTCTAAGGAAGCGTTCATTCTTAATTGGATGAGGTGGTGCGTGAGATGATGTCATTGGTTTGTCAATAAATCATTTCAAAGTATACTGGAAAAGTTGAATTTTTATGAGAACAAAGGTATTGATTTTACCAGAAACTCCAGGATGTTTGGAGTTTCTGGTAAAATCCAGAAGCAGAATAAAAACACTGGTGTTTGGAATATGGGACCTGGGTGACTGATAAATCTGCTTACTGCTTCCATCATGACACACAATTATCCCAGCTTCACCTTGTACTAGCCAGGAGAGCTTGGTCAAGTTATACTCCTCTTTGGATAGAAAAGAAAGTATTAGGGAGATAAAGTAGCTTGTTTAACTTTCCTCTAACTTGCTGCACTTCCTCTCCTGCAGTGACTGTGCCCACGAAGTGAATGAGAATGACTTCCCTCAGCATTGAGGGGCACCAAGGCCTGTCAGCTGTTGATTTTACTTTTCAGACAGGCCTATTATATCCAGATTGGAAGGTATCAATACACCCACATGCATCACTTCTCTAATGAAAGACTCCAATATCCTGTCATCCTCCAGGGAGCCTGAGCTATTTGAATTTTACCTCAGCTCTCCACGTCAGTAACTCTAGAGGTTCTCAATTAGCATGTTCAATTAAAACTTGGTTAAGGGCAGATTTTGCTATCTGAGCAGTCATGGCTGGGTTTCCTATTTACTAAATACCTATACCACTGATGCATTCTAGTTTTGGAATAAATATCTTATCTCTCAAAGCAGAGATGTCACCAATATTTCTATTTCTACCACTCTTTTAAAACCTTGTTATTAATGCATCCTCTTGCTCTGCCACAACTACTATGGAGTATGTGTTAAAGCATCTAAGACGTACTGCAATTTGAGCTCCAATATTTAGAAGTCAAACAAAGCATTGCTTCCTCAAGTGAATCCTTATATGGGCCCACTCTGATCTACTCTTGTGAGTGGAATATTGTCCTGATCCATACTATTTCTATCCTCCAGGGTAATTATTTCTGGATGTTTGCTTTTTGGTTAGTAGTTCATCAAGGTATCACCTTCAGACTTCATATTTATTGAATTACGTGGGTGTCAAGAAGCCCAATTCACAGTTCTGTCAGTAGCTGGCTATGTTTGAGCTTCTGCTGAATCTCTCTTTCCCCTCAGGTAGGCTTTCTGCTTTGAGCATGTTCTAACTGCTCTCAGGCAGTTTTTCTCTCATCATTTTCCCACCAACTGAAGCCAAAAAAATGGGGGGAGAGGGTTGTTGTATATGGGAGGGCATGTAGTATACTGGACCATTTCCTTTCCTTGGGAAGATTTTATACATATTACGGTGAAATGAAGACAAATGTTTAGATGAATGTATAGTGAGACATGGATGCTTTTGTACTTCCTGTGCACTCATTAGTCATGTCTAATAAAAATGATTACAGGTATCACTATGGAATCACTTCACGTTGACCATCGTGTAGTTTATATGTGTAAAACCATGAATTCAGAGGAACAGTTTAAAATTTTGTTTATACTGCAAAAGAAAGATTGTAGTAAACTACAATTAAATTTTTACAGAAATATTGCATATGCTAAAAGTAAAACTGTCGAAAGAAAAAGAAAGAAAGAAAGAAAGAAAGAAAGAAAGAAAGAAAGAAAGAAAGAAAGAAAGAAAGAAAGAAAGAGGAAGGGAGGGAGGGAGAGAGGGAGGGAAGAAGAGAGAAATAAATAGAGACAAGAAATGAAAATAAGACCCTTTGCTCTCACTTTTTCTATGAGGAAAGCTATCTTGGTCAATCTGTGGGCTTTGTAATGGCAGCTTAAAGAATTAGTCCTTTATTACTAGGTTTTTATTTTGCCACAAATGGTGTCATCTATACCTGATAGAAATTTTACTATTTAAAGATAATTTCTCATGCATTCTTTAAGTGGACTTCATCTTTTATCACATGTTTTCTTTGCCTGTAAGATTAAAACAATGTAGGAAAGTAATTTTGATAATAATTACGAATTGTAAACTTGCTAGTCAAAACTAATACCTATAGCCCTGATTGGTCTGGCTCACTGGATAGAGCATCGGCCTGGGGACTGAAGGGTCCCAGGTTCCATTCCTGTCAGGGGCATGTACCTGGGTTGTGGGCACATCCTCAGTGGGGGGTATGCAGGAGGCAGCTGATCGATGCTTCTCTCTCATCGATGTTTCTAACTATCCCTCTCCTTTCCTCTCTGTAAAAAAATCAATAAAATATATTAAAAATGATAATACCTACAAACAGATTTCAGTGAAACAATGCTGACATCCACTGACTACTTAAACTAATGCAATTTTTTTAACTACCATAGGACCTAAGAGAGGATGCTCATTTATTTAAAGGTCTAGTTAAAGTGAAATGCTACTATTGTCTGTGTGGATGATCAATGTATCTAGGTGAGATTCTAGGAAACACCCTGTTTGCATAGTCGATATTTATAAAGTCTCTGAATTAATAACTGCTATTCAACAATACCTATAAAACAATTGGTGTTCATGTTCCCAGCACATCTGATGGAGTTAAAACAAACAAACAGAAATTCATTATTGTTTTTTTTAAAAAATGGACACTATTCAGCTCTGAGAAACATTTTAATCATTACTATTATAATATATGTATATATAAAATTCAATTAATATGTTTTATCAGTAAAATCATATGTAGCTTACTAAAATAGTTGCTTTATGTATTGAACATAAATTTATTCCACTTAAATTAAATATAAAAGCTATACTAGCAAATATATTAACAAATATATTAGATCAGCCCTGACTGGTTTGGCTCAGTGGATAAAGCACCAGCCTGTGGACTCAAGGGTCCCGGGTTCGATTCCAGTCAAGGGCATGTACCTTGGTTGCGGGCACATCCCCAGTGGGAAGTGTGCAGGAGGCGGCTCTTAAATTTTTCTCTCTCATCGATATTTCTAACTTTCTATCCCTCTCCCTTCCTCTCTGTAAAAAAATCAATAAAATATGTTTAAAAATATATTAGATCAATAATAAATATTAAAAACTCTCAGTTCTGGTACATTTACATCTCATAATTCATCTAGAGCTAACAATTCTTTTAAATGCTTTTATAAAGCAAACCATTGGTATTTAGGTTGAATGAAAATTTTATCTACTTTTTATCATTCTTTTATTTTTTTACAGGTGGTTGTTGTTATGTGCTCTCCAGTTGGCTGGACTCCTGGGGACCCTATAAATGAGTAAATACATAGACTCATGATAAGATTTTCAAGGAAAGAAGATAAGAAAAATAAAGATTGAGAAAGAAAATGAAGCAGTGGGTTACCATTGCTTTCTGATATATAACGTGGGGTCCCAATCATGTATGCTAGGGTCTGTGTTGTAGCAAATTGCCAAATGCCTATGAAATATAAGCACACCTGAGTTCTTCTCATTGGTTTAAGTAAAATGCTCCCTAATTGCAATGGTCGCATTTTGAATTAATAAATGCTTTTTGTACACTCATTAAATGCCATCTACTACATGTGCATTTACATTAGAGCTTAGTTCAGTGCTTCCTCACATTTCCCCCCAGGCAATTAAAACACTTGATTTCTTGTTTCTTTGCTACTTTTTCCCCCATGCTTATGAAAGAAATCCATGGTAACTGTTATTAGAATGTCCGAGATGGGGTTATGATGTTAGGTAGAGATGCTCTCTCAATACTTCATCCACAAGTCCCATATCTTCTCACCCCCACAGTTAGAGTCTTCATTTCTTTCTTATTATTTTGTTTTTCCTTTGACTACATGAGAAGAGACAATGACAGATTTTTGAATTGACTGTTGCAATTCTCAGTTAATTGTGAAATAGTAGTAAATACTTGTAGTTTCTCAGATTTTAAAGTTGTAAGATATCTTACTATCTATATATAAAACATTCCATAGTATTTTCTTTTTTTGACTGCCTTTTAGGATTGAAAAAAAAGAGAGAGGCATAAGCTACTGTTAGTCCTTTAAATATTTAAGTTAGCTTTTTAAAGGGGCTTGTAGAGTTGTAAATGAAAATGAAGCATTTTTAAGTCATTTTAGTTGTTTTATCTTTAAAAATGAAGGTATTTAATATAAATAATCAACAATTGCAGTTTTGGAAACGTTTTCAAATAGTCCAGTATTTATATGGCATATCATACAGGACCGCCAGCTAGACCCCAGCCAGAACAGAGATTGCTTCCCATAAATCCCCTCAGAGCCTACCTGAGCAGTCCCTTCTCTGTCCCCCAAGGCATGGCTCCTGGGAAAGGCTGTTACCCTGCCCTAGGCAAGCATGTAAGGTGGCCAGTTAAGCACTGTACCCCTAGCCATCCTACCCTGCTCTATATCATTCTTCAGAGCCTGCCACACGGTGCTGAGGATACCCACTTTGTGTTGCCTCTATCCGAGGTGTACCTCAGAAGGTGCTCCTTTAATAAACTCTATTAAATGCCATATTACTATAGCCAGCCTCTTTTCTTGGTCTTTCCCTGTCCTCTGCTTACAGAGGCAGATTTTCAGTCTCACGGATTTTCCCTGGATCTGCATGTACCATCAGAGGGACTTTTTATAGATTAACTGGAAATAACTCCTTAGTCGGTAAAACAAAACATAGTCTTGCTTTTTTATTAGTTATACTAAGAAAATACAGAAAGACTCTCCTATGTCATTATTCACCGCTTCAGTAGAGTTGAAAGAGTTCATAAAAATTAATGTTCACAAAAGTTGTCTTGGTAATTAAGAAAGGAAGAATAGGACACTGAGGCATCAGCATAATTGCTTTGTCCTCAATCTGTTATTATCTCCAATGTTTGCCTGTGATGTTGACTGCTTTTTAGCAGCCTGCACTGCACTTAGGGACACTAAACCGAAGGACCAAGATATCCATTTGTATTATGATGAATTTCTTCAGGTGCCCAGCCAAGGGCCTAAAAATGGCAAGTACTCAATAAATATTAATGACAAATATATTGTGCTCCATAGAACAATATTAAAAAAGGAATCATTTGTGTTGCTGCTTTGAGAGTTCAGTGTATGTTGGATTTTTCTCAGTTGCCTTTATGTGAGTAGATGCCATGATTTCTAAACTGAAATGATGGTTTTCTAAAACTAAGCACAATGTTTCCCCCAATGTCTTCTTCGCAGCAAAAAACCCCCACAGCATACTGATTCCACAATGATTTGAATAACCAAATAATTTTTATGACAAAAAAGTAATTTTGAATTGCTTCTTTTCATGAATTATGGATATTCATAACATTATGAATATTATAAATAATATCAGATACATAATATTATGAACGAAATTTCATAATATATATTTTATTTGCAATTTATTATACAGGTCACCTATATAATAAATGGGCACTGTAGAAAATACCTATTTGACATAGTAAGTTAGATGGATTGTTTTTGTGCTTAATATATTCTTAATATATTCTAATTTGCAATTAACTTTTCATTACACATTTAATTATTTCCAAGATCATTTTAATTACTTAGGAGTAGTAATGGATTACCTAATTTTCATAGTACTTCCCATAGAATTAAAAAATAGTTACTCTCTCTTCCTTTTCTGATAGAATGTGCCTCTAGTTCTATATACAAAATGGTTTCTTTTTTTTTTTAATAATACAAAAAACAGCTCTTGTCTTGGCAATAAAACATTCCCAGGATGCTGGAGGTCATTAATGAAGTAATTCTGAAGACTAATCTTGCTCTGCGTTCACATGAAGCTTGCGAATATTCTCAAGAGTGCATTCATGTACAATTGAAGGTAAGTTCTGGAGACCAAAGGAGCCACTGAATGCAGGTTTCGGCATGGCGTTTCCCTAGCAGAAGTCCTTATCTGCATGATGACGCTTGAGAGTAATTTTCACATTACACACTATTTTGATACTGAAAAGTTCTGGATCATCTCAGTTTAGAGGTATTTAGCAATTTCTATTCACAAACGTGTGAAACAGGCAAATACCAATATGTCCCTTAAAACGCAACTTAAGACACATACTTTGTATATGTTTTATGTTATATGCATTACATACTGTATTCTTATAATACATTAAGCTAGAGTAAAGTGTTATAAAGAAAGTCATAAGAAAGATGGAACGCACTTAGAGTGCTTATTTGATAAATCTGAGTGTAAGTGGACCTGAGCAATTCAATCCTGCGATGTTCAACGGTCGACTGTAGTTGCAGTGGAGGCTGGCGAGCTTTTTCTGTGAAAATCTCTATCGAGTGAGTATACTGAGGCTTCGTGGATGATGAAGCCTCTGTCTTCATTACTCAACTCTAGCACTGAGCAGCCATAAACATTACATAAACTGTGTTATAATAAAACTTTATGTATAAGAACGAACAACAAGACTAATTGGGCTCACAGGTGATAGTTTGCCAACTCCTGACTTACATAATATTATTGGTTTAGAAATGACATAGGCAGAGATACTATATTTAAGCCATATTGCAGCTTTATAACCAATATGTATCTGTGGATGCACATTGTATTGAAATATTGAATCTTACCTATAATATCTCCATTATAGTATTTCCTTTAGATAGAGAGAGCTGCATAGTAGCTTGGTTTACTTCCCAGCATGGTTTAATGATGGGATTCTGATTATATATTCACTCTCTCAACAACTCAAATGGAAAACTCATATTATATTTCTAAAGTCCCAGGTGAGCAAATAGGTTGACACCCAAATTAATAATTAGATAAACAAAAGCTACTTTCACATATGCTTCCTATGCAGCTACTTTAAATTGTATATAAGACAACTGAAAGATGGAGATTTTATGTACATTGTCAACAATGGGACTCTATGTAGAAGCGAATTTCTGGGGAAGTCTATTATATTTATCTGGGAGCCTGACAGCTGAGCAGATGATCCTAATGCAGAAGGTGCTGAATAAATTTCTCATTAAAACAGAAACAGAATTTTTATGTGAAAGCAATTTAACTTCCTAGGCTTGTATCTGGAGTTTGTTTTCAGTGAACATCACGTTTGAAAGAGAAACCCTATATGTGTTTTTATTCCTATAAAAGGAAAACTAAAATTATATGCTTGGGAAAATACATAGGGAACAAATATTACATGCTTTTACATGTAAGATGATTCTTAATGAAAACAATAGCTATTTGTCCTACTTTCAAGAAAAAGATGAAGATATTTAGAAGCTCAAATCTAAATGGTAGTTACAGAATAGCCACAGGGATGTAAAGTGCAGCATAGAGAATATAACCAATAATATTGTAATAGCTATGTATGGTGTCAGATGGGTATGTGATTTATTGGGATGATCACATACTAAGTTATATAATGTCTAATCACCGGTGTGTATACCTGAAACTAATGTAATATTGTATATCAACGATAATTGAAAAATTAAAAATAAATTTAAAAACATAGATGAAATTTCACTTGGCAGTTTTGTTACAATACCCTCCGTGATTTCACTTTCCACTAAATTCATGGAAATTCCAATTTTTGGACTTTTTCATTCTCAAGTCTTTGCTCTAATTTTACAAAGTTTTCACATAAACGAAATCACTTTCCCACCCTTCTGAAACAAAGATCTCAAAGGTAAAAATGTGCATTTTTCCCAGCCTTGCTTTCTGATTTTTCTGTGCTCCTTATGCAAACTTAATTCCTTTTTCATCTCCTTTCTAGCATGGTTACTTAATAAAATCACTTGTAGATTCACTCATTCATTATTTTTTCAGTGTCTGTCATGTTTCTGGAAGGGAATTCTAACTATGTCATTTGCCAGCTTAAGGCCTGTTGCTGCCTTAATTCCTTCACATTTAAAAATACAGAAAATAGGTGTACCTGCCTCATAAAGTCTTCGTGAGAGTTAAGTTGTTACATGTGATTGTGACTGTGATGTCCTGCTTGGAGGATAATAATCTAAAACTAATAAAAGCGAAATATTAAAATTAACCTTTTCTCCAAGACAGGGTAAGCCACGCCCACCAGCCAATCAGAGCGGCTGTATGCAAATTAGCCCAGCCAGCATGGCGGCCGCCACTCACGGACCTGAGTAAACAGCC
>PVJC01033763.1:0-19194 GCA_004026665.1 Murina feae
CTGTCCATTTCTCTGTGTCCCTGAGTGTGTCCTTCTATTTAATTTCTGTGTCTCTGTCTCTCTCTTTCTTTGTCTTTCTGTCCATCTCCCCACCTGTCTCTTTCTACCTATTTCAGTCTCTGTCCTGCCCCCTCCCCTACCATTTCTTCCTTTTGTTCCCCACTCTGTGGCTCCAAAGAGGCTTTCAGCAGCCAGAAGTGTGAACCCCGGTCCCCCAACAGGCCAGGTGTGCTTCTGAGAGGGGTCAGGACCAGCATAGAAAAGGAGGAAGACAGGGAAGGAGGAGGGCACCTGGCAAGGTTTGCCCAGGGAAGACTGGGGAAGGCAAGAAGCATCTCTGATGAACCAGGCATGCTACCAAGTGCTTTCACAAAGTCTTTTCTTAATATTATGACAGAAACACTCTTTTATTCTCATGTTCTGGATAAGAACACTTAGTCTCAGAGAGTGAAGTGACTTGTCTAAGATTACACAGTGTGACAGTGGCAGAGACGCTGGGATTTGAACCCAGGACTTTCTGCCTCCATAGTCTACAGGGAAAGGGCCTGCTTTTGGGTTGTCCTGAGGCCACCCTCTCCAAGCCCTTGCCTGCCTCCACCTTATAGTTTTCTTTCTCTGGAATGATGGTCTTAGGCTCTCCTCATATGGGACTCACTTAAATACTGGAGAGCAGGGCTGCTGAGGTTCGAGATATCAGAGTGAAAGCCCCTGAACTGGCCATAAGGAGAGAAACCCCCAGGGCCTCCCTGGGAGACTTGGCTGAGAAGATGACATTTTTTGGGTAACACAGTCTGAGCTGGAAGGACCCTTGTACTTGTTCTACTCTAGTTCCTCTCATTGCACAGATGGGGACACTGAGGCTCAGAGAGGGTGAGTGGGCACAGGCCACCTTAAGACATGCTCTCAGGGGAACAGGGGCAACATTTTAAAGGGAAATTATCACGGCTGGATGGCTTTGTATAAATAACATAAATATTCTATGCCAGCCAATCCACCTCCACCAAGCCATCCGCAGACCAACCATGGGCCAGGCACTTAGGGAGTGGGGGACCTAGGTCCAGGCCTTGTTGACAGGCCCTTCTAATCTCTGGGGCTCACTGTTGGTGGAGTAGGACTCTCCCCAAAGTCCCCTTGGTCTGCTGCCTTGGTCATACCTGATCCTTCATAGTGCTTTTTGCTACTTTGTCCTTGTTCTGTTCTGGGAGACTGTGGTATGGGGTTGCCCTGAAGAATTCTCAAATGAAGAACAGGCAAGATAGAAAAGTGGGGAGCCAGATTCACTGGAGGGCATTTAGAGGGAGAGGGAAAATGATTAAGGGAGAGGAGGGATTGGCTGTGAGGGGAAGATGAAAGGGGCCAACAGACAGGGCTTGGCTCAGGAATGAGTCAGGACAACAGCCTCCTGAGATAGTGATCTACAAATATCTCTGAGGTGTCAACAGCCAAGTAGGCTTCAGGAGGAGGAGAAGGAGGGGGAGGAGGAAGAGAAAGAGGAAGAGGGGAACACAGCTAGAGCAGGAAGATGAGGGAGGGATGAGAAATGGAGTGTGTTGGCCAGTTAGTGTGGGGACACCTACCTTGGGAACTATACTGGAAAAGGCAGGCTGGGCCAGGGGGCAGGGTCCTGGAGGGCTGTAGGGGACCTTAGAAGAAGCCCCCTCCAGAGAGGGTACTGACTTTCCCCTGCCCAGTCCCCACCTCGGAATAGGCCCTGTACCAACTTGGGTCTCTTCCATCTCTAATAGGACTGACGCTAGGAGCACACATTGCATATTCCCAAGTCTGGGCCTGAAGGTCCATCTGTGTGCACTGACTCGGGGAAGCTCAGTGGCCTAAGGGAAGGGGTTGTGGGAAGCAGGGAATCACCTTCGAAGGCCAGGCCGGTTCCCTCCTGACTGCCTGGGGCCTAGGTATTGGGAAGCCTGGGATGCTGGAGCAGGGCATAGCCCCCTTTCCTCAACTCAGAGAAGAAGCCACACAGAGATACCACTCACAGATGGCAGGAGCCAGTGCCTGGGCCTCACACTCACATACCTTTCTGGGCTCTGCCCAGTGTCCTGATAAGAGGGCCTGGGGCACTGGCCCTGCCTTAAGCAATTGTGGAAACTGAAGTTCAGAGAGGGAAATGATGTTCTTGAATTTGAGAAAATGTTGCCTGGAGAAAATAGAAGATATGGGCCAGACCTGTGTTGCTAAGTGGTTGAGTGTCAACCTATAACCAGGAAGTCATGGTTTGATTTTAAGTTAGGGCACAAGTCCAGGTTGTGGGCTCGATTCCCAGTGGGAGGCATGCAGGAGGCAGCTGACCCATGATTCTCTCCCATCATTAATGTTTCTATCTCTCTTTCCCTCTCCTCCCCTCTCTGAAATCAATAAAAACATATTTTTTAAAAAAGAAAACAGAGGAAATGAGACTGACGCCACTCTTCTTAAAGGGTTAGAAACACTGTTCCACTCCATCCCCACCAAACCATATGTATGTACGCAAACCTCTCACACAGGCACACTCACATACACATGCAGGCATCTCTGCTGCACTTTCCTTGGAGTAACATGGGGGAACTTGGGCAGGACTCAGAGGGGTCCAGAAGGGCCTGGTATATGTCTTTCCAGGTGGTAGCTCACTGCTGGTACAGCTCTACAACTCATGATTTCATTCCATAGATGAAGAGACTGAGGATTAACATGATGAAGTCATCACTGGTGCCCTCAGGGTTCCAAAGTAGTAAAGAGGGTCTTCAGACGTGTGTGTGCGCGCGCGCGCAGCCCATGCTCTTTGTAGCAACTTCCTCCCTCCTTCCCTCCCTCCTTGTCTGTTTTGGTTACACACTCAGCCCCTCAGGAAGTTATCTTCTGGACCTCCTCTGAAGCCCTACCATCTGGGGAACTGAAGCCGGACCAGGTGCAGTGGCAATGAAGAGGTGATCCATTTCTGTTGTTCCCAAGGGTGGGACAGCAGCAACTATTGTCAGCCCTTCTTGACTCTCTTCTGGGAAGGAGTCATGGTGGCAGTTGGGCAGCCCCTTCAGAGCAGCCTTGCTAAGCCTTCCTTTTTGCAGTCTGGAACCCTCACACTGGAGACACCCTCACACAGCCTACACTGTATACCAAATGACCATGAGGCCCTGGAGAGAAAACAGAAGGATGAGGGTCAAGCACAGTGGCATTTGGTCACCTGTTACAGTAATAACTCCTGTGTGCACAGCACTTCTCAGTCTTAAAATGCTTCCAGAGACCTGTCATGCAGACCTCATATCAGGGAATGAGTGAAAGAAGAGGATTATCCCTGTTTTCCACATGAGAAAAATAAGGGCTGGACAGGAAAGTGATTTGTTCAAGGTCACAGGTAGACTATGCTTTGAGGGGTTATTCTTTTTGGAACCCCAAGTAAAATAAATTTGTGTGTGTGTGTGTGTGTGTGTGTGTGTGTAAAACTAGGTATATATAAAATGGAAATGAGTTTTGTAAAACAATACTGATCCATAGGACATGGGATGCATCTATTTCTTCTTTTGAATCCTTGTCCAGATTAACTGAACTGATGACATGACTTGCTGATGTGTTGCAATCTGCAATTTGAAAAAGACTGCTCAGGTCACAGACTCAGTTCTCCCACCTCCAAAGCCAGAGAAGACACTTAAGTTGTGCTTTGCTGCCTTATTTTGAAAGAGAGAAGAGGGGATGGATTGGGCTTGCTCAAGCAAGGAGAATAGCATGATGCCGGAAGTTTGGATTGGGGTTCTGTGCCTAATGGGATCAGAGGAAAGCCTCCTGGTTATGGAGAGATCACAAAATCCTGGCCCCTGGAGGTACAGACGCCAAGATGCTAATACCAATACCCACATCTGATGCGGTGTGGCCATGACAGAAGGGAAGGGATCTGCTAGAAGGAAGAATGGAATCACCCTGGGAGAGGTGTGCATACTCAAGCATGTGCAAGTATGCATGTATACACACACACACACACACACACACACACACATACCCCAAAAACCTTCCATTATGTTCCCTTCCATGCAGTGGGGGATTTGGGGTGGGCCTTACCTCTTCAGTTTGCTGTGGGCTCCAGGATCCCACTGCTATAAGGGGAACTTTTGTCCCATCCTTAGTTGTTTTTGGTGATCAGAGGCTTCTCAGAAGGCAGAGGGAGAATGCTGAGGCCAGTGGCATCACTGGACCTAATCCTGACCCATAAGAAGGAACTGGATGGGGAGGGAGAGATGCTGGGTGCACTAGGAGGAAGTGAGCAGTCCTCTCAGGGCTGGCTCCCATCACAAGGGAAGGTTGGGTGGAGGCATGAATCCTGGGCACTGGGAATGCACAAGAGAAACCAGGGAAAAGATTGGCGGTGGAGGGTTGGGGAAGATGTTCTCATGGCACACTACCCTCATAAAGAGAATGGCTCAAAGGATCAAGAAGAATGGGAGCACCAGAATATTAGAGTCAAATGATAAAGCTGGGGGAGGTATTGGAAGTAAAGGAACTACAAGAGGATTTTCCAAAGAAACTCAGAAATGGAAAGATCATACCCCACAGAAACTAGGTGGGGCAGAGAACCGAACTGTGAGGTTCATCATGGAGGCAATGAGGCCAGAAAACAGGCCCCAGCAATGAGATGTGTCTTATAGCTCTACTTGGAGGCCAGAAGATCCAATGGAAGGTCAGGAAGAACACCCAAAACCTGGATCCCAGAAGCAGCTGTGGACCAGAAGGGAAGAGCAAGCAACAGCAAGAGGGCACTGAAATGCAAATGATGCTAAGAGATGAAGACTTGAATGAAATACTAGTTAAGAAAATGGGTTCTGGAGTCAGTAAGCTAGCTCAAAGGTCTAGCTTAGAGACATGCTAGTATGGTTTGGCAAGTCATTTAATCATGCCGAGCCTCTGCTAGTTCAAATGTAAAATGAAGGTGATCATGGTAGCTACCTCATAGCAGGCATTGTGATTCCATGATAATGTATGTAAAATGCATAATATAATCCTTGGCACATAATAAGAGCTTAACAAATGGCAGCTATTATGATTATCACTCACTGATGATGCTACATACCTCAAGCATGTTCCCTTTACTGGGCTCTCCCACTGACCTAGAAAGTCTTGCACCTCATTACCACCTATCCAAATCATGCTCATGCTTTAAGTTCCAGCCCCAAAGTGATCTCTTCCATGAAGCCATCCCTGGTTGGCTTTCAGTGGCCCATCAGCTCTTTTTCCTCCAATCCTCTAAACCTTATATTTGTCCCTTTTTTTTCCGGCACTCACCACCTTCTACCTTATATAGGACTATTGACATATATGCTTTCTCTGACTAGATGGGCAGCTATCTAAGTAGAAGAATCACAGGTCACTCAGACCTGGCTCACTAGAGTGGCCAGCCCATGGATGTTGAAAGCATTATTGTCCTTTTAAATGACTTCATCTCCAAGTCCAGGGTACAGAAATCAATTTCAGATAAGAGGTTAGAACCATCACTATAACTAAAATCCCATGGAGACTAGCTTTATAAGTATACCATTGATGTTCAAAAATGGGGGGAAGGTAGATTTTTCTGATATCCAGTCACTTAGCTCAGTCTGGAACTTTGACAAAATTCTGAAGAGGACCATCATATTGCTGGTCGGTGGCAAATTTCCTAATGAAACTAGGAGATGAGAAAGCAGTGCTTCACTAAGAACATACTCAGGCCAGCTAGGCCTCACTTTATTTTGGGACTGTGTTGGTCCCTGGAGCTCAGCAAAGTTCTGATAAAGACCCAGGCACTATCCTTGTGAACAAGATAGAGAACTGTGGGCTAGAGAAGGTCAGATGAACAATGGAACTTAAAGAGCCTTGATTGATGTCAACCAGGAAGGAATTCTTTATCACACTGCCACTGGGCCCCGAGCCTGGATGCCATCCTGAACATCAAGGTTATGATGGGACATCAAGTGATATAGAGGAGAATGCAGAATGCAGAAATGTGGTCACTACCACATTTCCTAAGACTCTGAGCTGTGAGGCACAGCTAATATGTCGAATTGAAAAATGAAAACAAACCCAAAAAATCCCGACAGGCTGGAACCAGGGGCAAAACCAGCCAGATAAAATTGAACAGGGATAAATGTAAAGTCTTGCTTTGAGATTCAAAGCCTGACTGCACAAATACAGGCCAGGTAGACAGGGCTTAACAGCTGCATGTGTGAAAAAGACCGAGGGCTTTTAGTTGACCACAGGCTTCACAGAAGCCAACAGTGTGACGTGGTGGCTAAAAAAGCTAATGAAATTGCAAGCTGTATGAATAGAAATACAGTTCCCAGATGCAGGGAGGTAATAGCTCCACTGTACTACTCCTGTCCAGACCATCTGGAATATGGGGCCCAATTGTAGGCCCCACATTTGCCAAGGCACATTGATAAACAGCCAAGACAGGTCACCCAGGCAGGGAAACTGCAACATGTGAGAAATAGTTGGAGAAACTGGGGCTGTTTACCCTGTCCGTGGGGGCTCCTGAACCTTGGCCTAAAATAGCAACATTCTGCAGAGGTTCAATCACATTGGGTGCTCACTTGATGCTAGGCACTGTGTAGAGGGCTTATGGACATAGAACCCTCACAATGACCCTGACGGAGTCACCCTCCTCTGACTCAGAGAAGTGGAGTAACTTTCAGGAGGTCACACATCTAGGAAGTAGCAAGGACAGCACACAGACAAAATCTGCTTGGCTCCAAAGATCATGCTGTTGTCCAAAAAGCTGAAGGCCAACGTGGGGCAGAGGGAACAAAGGTGGTCTGTATGGTCCAAGAGGCATATCTGGCATCTATGGGTGGAAACTACTGGAAAGTATGATTTCAACTGAATACATACATGGTGTTTGTGGGGGTTTTCTTTGTTTTGTTCTGTTTTGCTTTAACTTTTATTATGGAAAATCTCAGATATATGTAAAAGCAGACATAATAGTTTTGTGAGCCCCCATGTATTTACCCATAACCCAACTTCAACAATTATCAGTTCATGGCTAATCTTGTTTCACCCTATGCCTACTTATTCCACATCCTAGGATTATTTTCAGTCAGATTCTAGACACCCCCTCAGTATAAACAGATGGTGATTTTAACAATTAGCCCTGTCCTGTGATAGAACTGGCATTCAGGAAAGAGAAGGAAGGTGCACATTATCTGGAAGGGTTAATGTATCCCTGAGGCCCTTCTCCATTCACATAAAAGAGAGAATGGCCATAGCCATCTCCCTCTTCTTGTGGACATAACTGAATTTATGGAGGCAGCTCAAGGAGCAGAAGCTGGTGCTGACATTTGGGCTAAGATGTGTTGGGCTTCTTGCAATGATTTCCCCAAGTGCACAAACTAGGGAGCCCCTTACTCTCTCTAGCCTGGAGCTGGTCTGGTACTGCCTACCCTTGGTACACAGGGTTTGAGGAACCTATTTTCCTACCCCCAATTCCAATTTTCTCTCTCTCTCTCTCTCTCTCTCTCTCTCTCTCTCTCACACACACACACACACTCTATTAGAGTTTTTGGAAGGCATGTCCTAGGCTGTCTCTCACACCTTGCCCTGGAGCCTGGCATGAGTCACCTCCTTGCCATGGACATGTGGTCACAGGTCTTTATGGGAGCCAGCCGTGGGAGCAAACAAACTTCAAGGCTTCAGGGGCAGCCAGCCTCCAGGCCTAGCCTACACTTGTAGCAGGTGGTTCTTCTGGGCCCTGCTCACCCCCTCCCAAGGCCCTTCTTTACCAGCCCCTCCCTCAGCCTTCAGTAGAGCCTCCAGCTACACTATACTCTGATCAACAAAGAGAACAGCACTTGACCCAGTCAAGACCCAGAATTCCCTCAGCTGTGGCAGGTCTCTGACCCTTGACCTAAATAGACACTCCCAAACAGGCAAATAGCATGACAGGTATACACATTGGTATTGGTGGATCCCACATGCACATGTCTATGTTAGTTTGTCACTCTTTGACTAGAGGCCAGGGTGTGGGCTCCTGGTGTTCTCTCTGAATGGAGAGCAATGGCAAATTAGCCTTGTAAATAAGCAAGTGTATTTCCAGAGAAGGTGGTGGAGGAGGTAACAGTGAGTATAAATTATGTGAGTGACAATATTGTTGGCTGTTGGGAATAACAGTGGTGGTATAAATGTTAATCTTGAGGCAGGTGAGGACAGTGATGTCAGATTGTATGAAGTTGGTGATGATAGTAATGGAAGTGGCAATAGTGGTGACAATGAGGGTAGAAGAAATCATGTTGGTGGAGATCAGGTGGTGGCAATGGCTGAAAGTTTGAGCTCCAGGCAGCTATCTTTGGTGATGTATAAAATGCTCTCTACAGCAATTCAAAGAACCAAGGCACTATCTACAGGCTCATAACCTGCCCCAAGAGCAGCTTCTTGGCCACGAGCTGACCTGAAAACTTACTTTTGTCATGGTGACATCTGTTCAGTTAGATCTCACTGGAAACAGAAGGGTAGACTGTGTATATGTGAATTCTCTGGGGGCCCCTTGGCACAGGATTCCGTGCCAGGCCAAAAAGTGGGTTCAGACTCAGACTGGTCTCAGGCAAAAAAAAAAATGCTCTCCAGCCCCTTTCCCCCAATCTCATCTATAGCCAGGTGTGACTTCACAAAGATCCAGTCATGGAGAGCACTGAACCATTCTTTTGCATCCGAAGGCCCTATAGTAGCTAGGGATAAGAGGCTAAATCGTGGAGGCCACAAGGCTCTTTTCCGTCCCCAGGAAAACAGACCCCATCTTCCTAGGTTAGAAGCTTAGCTGGGAGCAAGAGGGGTTGGCCTCTGAATTCCCAGGAGGTTGAGGCCTTCTGAGCTGGTAGCCTGAGGTCCCTAGGGAGAGAGAAAGTGACCCAGGAGCCTATGAGGAGGGATTTACCCCTGCTTTGCTACCCCAGGATCAATGATACTAACCTGGTCTTCTTGGGGAGGGCCAGTCCCATTCATTCTGTGGTGGAGTGAGAAAAGCAGTGTGTGTGTGTGTGTGTGTGTGTGTGTGTGTGTGTGTGTGTGTGTGTGTGTGTTTAAGTGAGACAGATCTAGGTTGAAGTCCAAACTCAACCCCTTCCTCACATTGAACCCTTGCTCAAGTCCCTTCACTTTGTTGCACCTTAGTTTCTTCATCTAGAAAATGGGTTTTCAGAGAATTCTATGACATATTTCCACACTGTACTAGCCCACAGTGGACATTCCATGACTACTGGTAGTTCATTCTCCTCTTTGAACCTCATTTAAAGACTACAGCCTTCCCCAATAACTTACCCACTCTGTGCACCCAAACATCCCCAAGAAGGAGACTAGGTGACCAAAAGACTCAAGTTACTATCATTTGATCCAATTCCCTGGAAAAACTCCAGGTCAATACTCCAGAACACCAAAGGATGATGCTTTCTTTGTGTCCCAGAGAGAGGAAAAGTGGCTCTTTCTTGATGCGTTGGGCAAATGTGGTAGAGCAGGTCAAGGAAAGGACACTGTGTGCTTTCTTTCTGCTCTGTGATTCTCTGGCACTTATTCCCCAAACCCCTCAATCTGGCACAGAGCATAAGTTATCTGGTGAGGTCTGTTGTATTATTGTTAGGAAATACCGTATTATTTAACTTAGTGTGCATCTGTGTGAGTGTGTGTGTGGGGGGGGGATGCTGTCCTTTCAATTAGACCACAAGACTCCCAAGAGCAGGGACACTCCTTCATCTCTTCTCTCCCCTCTTAGGACAGGCATGAGCACCTGGAAAACTTCAGTCTAGCCAGGTTCTTGCTTCTGTGGTTGGGCAGCTGCTCAGGGTCCTTCCAAAAAGTGTGAAGGTTGCAAACCCCTCATAAATTCTAAGGTGAAGGGCCTTTGTGGCTCTTCTGAGGCTGTTGTTCTGGCTCTTTCTCTCTCTGGGAAAATTTGTACAGATCTCTGACCCATAAGCTCTCTCAGTCTCTCAGGGTGCATCTCTGTGCCAGTGTCTTCAGGAGTGAATGTCTTCCAGTCTCTGGGAAATGAGGGTGGGGCCAAGGCAAACATCGCAGCTGAATAGAATCTTTGTGGCCTAATGATTTTGGAAACCAATTTTCACGGCAGGTATTATTCAGAGGATGGGAACCAGCTGTTCACCCTCTCCCTGACAGCAGGATAAGAAGGAGCGGATGGGAAGTGCAGTTGCAGGGACTGTGGTTTCTGACCTCGAGGGCAAAGTGATACAGGAGCCCGAAGGCCTAGATTTAGGGGGCAGCCTCCTCTAGAAAGCTCTAAGAGCAGATTATCTTCTATTCCAGCTCCATCTGGACTAAGACTTCTTCTTTTTGGAATCTAGGTATATATGATGACCCCAAGAGGCCCAGGAAATAAGAAGGCACAGGATAAGCACGATGGGCAAGGCACAGATAGGAAGCTGGAAGGAAGAGGCCGTGCAAGGTTCTGGGATAGAAATCTGTGCCTCCTTGGGCAAGGAGCTCCCTCAAGGGACCGTGTGTGCCCATAAGGGGATTAGTCTTTATTGACGACCAACTGTACCAGGTGATTTTGTATCTATTAATTTTCTTCATCCCTGAAAGCAAGCCTTTGAGGCAAAGCAGTTATTGTGACCATTTTACCCCATAAGGAACCTGAGGCTCATTTGGAAAGGTAGAACAACTTGTTCAAAGTCACACAGAGACAGCAAATGGCATAGTCAGGATTTGAGCCTTGGTCTGGCTCCAAAGCCAGTGTTCTTTCTACTGCCCTACAGATCTTAGTGTCCAAGGACAATGACAAGCTGGGCCACTGTTGCTGGTGGGATGGGAAGATGAAAAGAGTGAAGCACTGATCCACTGGTCAGGAGCAAGGCTGTGCATCAGGCCCGACCTCCACAAGTGAAGGCCCCAAGCATCCTTAATATTCCAATCTTGGTGCCAGGGCTGGCAGGGGGCAGAGTCAACACTAGAGCCCCCTTTGGGTCCAAAAAGGTCAGGTGTCAGGCTCCCATACTCAAGAGTCACTGAAAATGGGCCTAAACTCCTTCAAGATGTAACTCCACCAGGACATCTGGGACTTTCTGCCAGTGCCAAGGTAGTGCCTTCTAAGATGCAAGGACACTTGCCACACTCACAGAGCTACTGAGAAGCTGAAACAAGAGAATGTATGTGCTAGTGCTGGGGATGGCCTCAAAAGTGCTAGAATCTACATGGCCAAATTAAGGACACTTTATTGTGGAAGTCTAAGCTCTTTGGGGATAGCAGGAGAATGGGTGGAGCTAGAAACCCACAAGGCCTGGATCCTGGCCACTCCAGAGCCCACTCCTTCCTCAAGAGGACCTCCCTTCCTTCCACAAACTGCAGCAGTGGGCTCATCTCTCTATCCATCAGCCACCCCACCTGCACTGTCTCTGCCCACAGGGAAGAGCATGTATCCTTTCTGCTGCCTCTGCAACACATCTGCAGGCTCTTTTGTGTTTTAAGGACTTTATGCCTAAGCTGGTCAGAGAAACAAGTTGATGAGGGGGGGGGGATGGTCACCAGAATAACAACCAGGAGGAAGCCTCAAAGGGTCAAGAGAGTAGAGTTCCATTTTCCCTTAGCATTTATTGAAATGGAAATGGAGCTGGCCTGACCATTCTCAGAGGCCTTTCCCAGACTCTTTTCCTTCCATGGTCCCCTAGACATTGCTAATAACTTCATTTTCTTCCTTTTTTATGCTAGATCTTTGGGCTCCAGTATTACTCAGCAAGACACCCTCACACTCAGCCCCCACCCCTTACCATCAATAGGCCCCGGGGGTAGGAGAGACCCTTTCAGGGCAAAATAATAGGCATGTTCGATGTTCACCCAGACTCAACTGTGTCATTTACATGAAACCTGTAATGGACTGGCTGGGAAAGAGCTTAGGGATCATCTAGGTCATCCCTTCCCCCTGTCCTGACCCTCTAGAGCAGGCATCCTCAAACTACAGCCTGCGGGCCACATGCGACCCACCGAGGACATTTATCTGGACCACCAGGTGTTTTTGCCGCCTTGCTTTTTACTTCAAAATAAGATATGTGCAGTGTGCACAGGAATTTGTTCATAGTTTTTTTTAAAAACTATAGTACGGCCCTCCAACGGTCTGAGGGACAGTGAACTGGCCCCCTGTTTAAAAAGTTTGAGGACCCCTGCTCTAGAGAAATAGAGAAGAAAACTGAGGCATAGAGAAGGGAAAGGATCTCCCCACTGTCATACAGTGAGCAAGAGGCCACACCAGAACCAGAGGCCAGGGCTCAAAGGGCTCTTACTGCCTGCTGCTTTTGATCAGGCTTTCCAACTCAGGGCTGATGGGCTGAGCCCCCGAGAGCCTCAAAGGGTACAGCAGAGCCAATGCCTGCCAAATGAATGAAGGGGGTTTCAGAGGAGGTTTTCCCCTAAAAGCCAGATTATGCAGTCCCTGGAGACACCAGAGGAGGAAATCCCATCTGCTGCTAGCCTACTATGTTCAAAAAGCTCCCCCTTTGGGCTCATTTCATCCCCACGACCAACCTGCCTAAGAGAAAGGCAGCATTATTGTCCTCATTTTGCAGATGAGCTGTCAAAAATGTGAAAGGTTACATATGTAAATAGGTCACATAGCTAGGAAGTGATGCTCTGGACTCAGAGCCTGTGCCCTATTAACTGTACCTCACAGCCCCAGAGGACTCCTCAGAGCTCACCTCAACCACATCCCTGCTCTGGCCCATACTCTTTCCCCCTCCACCTCCAACCCACCTCCAATTCACCTGGTGTCACCTAGGCAGGAGTGGCTGGGTGACAGATCCACAGAGCAGTGCTCCTGACTCTGTGTCCTCTAAATACCCTGAGGAGTTGAGCAGTACACTGTGGAACAGACAACATGTATGTGTGATACTGTGTGCAAGTCTCATCTGTGTGTGTGTGTGTGTGTGTGTGTAATAGCTGGGTAATGTCTAGGTCAGTTTACAGTTGTGCATGAGGCTCTACACATGTGTACGTTTGCAAAGTTGGGACTCTGTTTGGGTCGATATAGACGTCTGGAACTGCGCATGATTGTGTTTATCCACATGTGTCACAGTGCGGATATATATTTATTTCTGATTCTGATATACCTACAACTGTGCACTTGCCTGATTCTAAGCAGGTCCGGCAATCTCTGTGGTGTCTGCGTGTGCATGTGGCACCTATGCAATATCTGCACTTATTGACACTGTGATTTGTGTAGGTGCCCATGTGTGCAGAATACTGTGTTTGTGATTTATACAAGTTGCTGTATCAACAGGAGCATGACTTTCAGGGTCTCTTTGTGCAGCTGGAGGAAAGTCTACACACATGTATTCAGGTCTGGGGCTCTGTGTGATGGAACGTGTGTGTTGTGCACATGAGTGAATATCTTTGCATGCACGTCTGCAGCTGACGGCTCCCAGTACACATGGAGCGCCATGCACACTCAGGGCTGATGTCAATCCCCACCAGTGAGTCTCAGCAGTCACCAACACCCCCAACTTCCATGACTTGGCCCCCACCATGAGGAATCAGAACCCATCGGGTGTGAGCATCTCTATTACACCCTGCTAAGTGCACTAATCCCCCTGGGGAAGTCATTACCAACAACCATACACAGTCGGAGTTGCTTAATCACTCTTAAGAAATTTCTTTATAATCTGACTAAATTACTTTAATTACTTGCAACTACCAATTAGTGTTTGAAGGTTTCCCTTCCAGAGAAACAAGCCTCCTGCTCTGGACTTCCAGTCCCCTCCTTCTCTAGGGTGAGGGCTGCTCACCTGGCTGCCCTTCCTATCAGGCGCCAGGCTGCCTCCTCCTCCACCCACAGGGCCTGGCCACAGTGGCCCAGCCCCTGTATTGACTTCAATGGGGCTGTTTCTCTCTGGTGCCGGAGGAGGAGGAGGAGGCTAGAGCAACAGCTAACCCCAGCTCAGCCTCTCCGAGCCCACCCTTGTGAAGTCTTGCTCTAGCTGGGTGAGTGCAGGGGCTTGGCTGCCAATGGCCAGAACTTTTCCTCTCTGGGCCTCCTTCCTCCCCCACTCCACCCTGCCCCGAGGAAGGGAAAATGGCTGCTGCCTTTGAGCTCCCTGCACAGAAGGGGCACAGTGAGTGCAGGTTTCTGAGAGCCAAGCAGTCCTCTAAGTCAGGCTGCTGCCAGCTTCTGTTGAACCCCCAGAAGAGGTACTGGCCCTACCCAGTTTGCAGACTTGGAAACTCCCAGAGGAAAAGCAGATGCTGCAAGAGGATGTAGAAGAACAGTGGCTTTGGTTGGAGTATTGACTCACTTTACCTTAGCTGCAGGACCTTGGGCAAGTCACTTCTCCATGCTAAGCTTCAGTCTCCTTATGTGTAAATGTGGAAGGTAAAGCTGACTTCTTACTTGGATGTGAAGATTAAATCCCTCTCCTGCATCCTTGCATGACACCAGAGGGACACCCACTAACTACATGGTAATTCCCAATGTTCTATGGGAGGAGCACAGAGAAACAAGATCCTGCCATTGCCTCTGGGAAGCTTCAAGTCTCATAGGGGAGAAAGGATATGTAGAGAAATAACCAGAAAAGGAGAATTGTGATACTTGCCCTAGGAAAGGGGGACACAAAGAATTGAAGGTGGGCAGAAAAACAAGTGCAGGAAGGTAGGCTTACTTAAGGAGGCTGCTTCATATGGCACTCAGCTCACCACCCAATTCCCATTTATCCCTCTCTGGCTTCATTAGATCCTGAACACCTGGGCAGAGGTACCTTTTGGTGGCTGGACCCTAAGTGAATAGCCATGTAGGAGGTTACAAGGCTACTCCTGTTATTTTGGGAGCTGTGTGTGTGTGTGTGTGTGTGTGTGCAGGCATGCATATGCACCCAAAGACAGACATGAATATATACCTGTGTGTGTAAAACTTGGAGGAGAAAAAAGAGTGGGTAAAGACAAGAAAAGAGAAGAAGATGCCAGGGAGCAAGGCTCCCACCCCTCCTTTCTGCCAGCATCTCTCTGTCTTCTTGGTTCTGAGCATCAGCCCCTGCTCACAGTTCAAGGGGCCCACCTCACTGCCCTTTTTGGTCCCTCTCTTCCATTCAGGCTGTCTTGTATTCATCCATGAGACAGCTACCAGATACTCCTGATTTCTTCCAATCCAACTGTTATTTGGACACAGTTCCCAGAGTGTTTGCTCTTCCTAGGTCCCATTAGATTGTCTCCATAGTCCTGACAACTAGATGCTGGTAATGTCTCTATTTTATAGATGAGGAAACTGAAGTACAGAGAGATGATATGACTTATCCAAAATAAACTGTGTTGCAAAATAAACTCTTCAGTTCCTTGGATATATGACCTCTGGGGGGTCTCACCAACCATTTGAGGAGTGGGGCTGGGGCACTGGGGGATTGAATGAGAAGACAGTTTCATTGTCTGGGATCCAGGAATCACCTGGATCATAGCTCCACACCCTTCTCTAGGCTTCAGTCTTACCAATACTCCCTCTTTCTCTGCCCCACGGAGATGAGGGAATCAGCCACTTTCTGAGCAGGCAGTAGGGCTGTGGGGGTTAATTAACTGTTTCCCAAAAAGCTTTGAAGATGAAGGTTCCTCCAGGAGGGAGGGGATGCAAGCCAGCTTTCAGGCAGGCAGAGCTGCCAGTGAATTGGGACACCAGGTTGTTATTAAGGAAAAATCCCCAGCTTCTTGCCACCACTCCACCCACCCCCTTCCAGGTGCAGCCAGTGGGTTCTACTTTGCAAGTTCTTTGGACTCCTTGCTTTACCATGCCCAGGCATGCCTTCTGGAGGTGTGCTGCCTTGGGGGGGGTGTTAAAACCCAGGTCTCTGTTGGGCAAATAGAGGAGGGAGAGGAGGGACCTGAAGTCTGGAGGAAATGCAAGTCCCAGGTGCCACACGAAGCTGGAGATACTACCCTGCCTCTGAGCCTGTGCTAGCTCTATGTGGGGAGGGAGGCTGTCTGCTCCTGCCTTGGCTCAACCAAGTCAGGACTCCTCAGCAGAGTGTCTACGGGTGGGCCTGATCCAGAGGCCCAGAAAAATGCCTGTTGATTCAGTGCCCTACATCTTCAGAAGGCCAGAACTGGTGTTGTAAATGCTTTTCCAGGAGAACCAGGTGGGAAATCAACATCCTTCTACCTGCAAGTCAGAAGGTTTCCATAGTCGCCTTCTCAATCTCTTCATCTCCCTCCCTCTCTCTAAGTGCTGCAGAACCCTGACCCTGTCCCCAGAGCTTACAGTCTAGTTGGGGGAACAGAATTGTAAGAAGAGAAAGTATAGGTATTTAACCCAGCATTCCTTTTCCGGAGAATCATACTATAGAAGGACTCATGCATGGTGATAGATGGAAAATGGTAGTGCATATAAAAGGGGCACTGTGTACCCAACCTAAATGGCCATCATTAGTGGATTGGTTTGACAGATTATTCTATACTATGGGATCCAATGTGACTGCTCAAAAGAGTAAGATAGATTAACACATGCACTGTGCAAAGATGCCCCACACCTCCTGTTAAAGTTTTAAAGTAAGTTGTAAACACACGTGAACATAAAGTAGAACCCCGTTTGAAAAGTGAAACCACTTCTACACTTCGTATGTCCTTATGTATGTGTGCAGATGCATAAAACAAAGTTTGGGTTTTCCTGGACCCCTGCACTGCTCCGCTAGTCCAGTCTACATGTGGGCCTGACCCTTTTCTACTGACATTCATATTCTTAGTCTACAGTAGCAGAACTACAGGGCAGAACAAAAAGTTAGCTAGCTGGTGCTTGCTCTGGGCCAAGCCTTTGCTAGGACTAAACATTTGTTTCCAGAGGGTGGCTAAGATTTCCACAGTGAGTATGTCTAATACCTCTGGAAGTCATCCATCCTGACCCTTGCCTCCACAACAGATGGCTTTCTCCCACAGCTTTGTCAAGCAGGGTCTCCATGGTACTGAAGGTATCTGCCCAGCCTCTGACAAAGCATAGCTCCCTTCCCTAGTCAGGGACCTGGAGTGTGCAAGTGAGTGGGCCCTTGGTGTGCTGTGCTAGGTCCTGAGAGGGACCCAGAGGACCAAGGATGGGGTGTCATCCCCTAAAGTCTGGTGGGAGGTGAAGGAGGGAAGGTTTAGAGGGCAATCACAGAAACAAAACTGAGTCCCACTTAGCAGAAAGGGAATCTGTACCAAGACTCTTGAAGGGGCATGCTCAGAACTCATGGGAGCTGCATAGGCAGACTTAAGAGTGAGTGAGAGCCAGGGAAGTTCTGAGCAGCCAAGAAACAGCAGCACAGCCTGTCCAGGATGCCTTCTCTGCCACACAGCCAATGGTGTCCAATACCCTTCCCCTCCATGGTGGCGCTTGCTCCAAGAGGGAGCATCTTTTCCCTGAAATCCAACCATGCTAGCCCCCTTGATCCAAAGCAACTGCCTTAGATTGCCCCTCATTAAAACCACATAAAATGGAGAAAGGAAATATCTCAAAAAGAAATCAGGGTGCCATGGGGTGTATGAGCAGCCCCAAAATGACAAATGACCATGACAAAGAAAGCTGGAACTCAAGATCAGAAAGCTGTCTGTGCTGAGGGCATGAGTAATGGGTGCACGAGGCCTGTGGGGAGTAGCTGTTGGGCACCTCCTTGGTGCTGGCCTTGTTTGGGCTTTTCCCACATACCATCTCTCTCTCTGGTAGGCTCACCTCAGCCCCAAGACACAGGCATTATTACTTCCATGTACAGATGAGGACCTGTAGGCTCAGAAGCAGGGAGTGACTTGTCCAGTGTCATCACCTACCCAAGTGGTTAAATCTGGACTTGAACCCGGGATGCAGGTTTTGCTCTCCTCTCTGCACCACCTCCCCATGGTGGAGCAGGAACCACCCCTGAAGTCTGAGCAGCCCCTGAGATGTCTTGAGAGCTCTGTATTAGCAGCACCCTCTGAAACACTCTCTTCTGCCTCTTTTCCCTCTCCTGTCTCCAGAACCCAATCCTCAGCAAATCAATTTAGAATGGGGGCTTGAAGCTTTTGGTGCCAGATGGCTTTGTGGGCAAAGACAGGGTGAGCTGTGGTCATATTCCCTAGAGGTTCTCTCATCAGCTTCCTGCAGGGCAGGCCAAGATCCTTTGGTTATGGGCAGGGCCTCGGAGGTAGAAGGACTGGAACTTCATTTCCCATTTCTCACCTACCTCCTACCTCATCAGGCAGCAAGGAGGAAAGCCGGAGACTGCCTGGAAGGCAGGGGAGTGGAAGATGGCTGCAGAAGTTACTCCACACTACTTAAAGGATAAGGGGGGTATCCTTTGGGCCAGAGGGTGGGCTTCTATGTTCTCTTGTTATCCTACCCCTCCTCTAAGCTGACTATCCAATGCTTCATCAGCCACCTTGGTGGCATTCCTACTTCCATCCCACCCCAAGACACTTGGCTTCATCATGGACTGCTGGCTTGTCACTCATAGTAGGTGAGTTGTTCCCTTAAGAAAATTAGTCCCCTCTAGGGACCCTGGGTGGGTCTTTTCAGGGCTCCAAGCAAGTGTAGGACACTGGCTTTGAAGCCTTTGTCCTACAGTATTAGCAGTTCTCTACACTCAACACTTGGAAAATGTTGACCTGTTTCTCTTGACCCATCAGCCATGTGGCAAAGGTGAGACTTTCAGCCTGTATATAAGTTCCTTCCCACTGTTGCTTGAGAGAACCCCTTGAGTAATGCAAGGAGATACATGAGTGGCAGGAATGGGACAAAAAGACCTACTGCAACACAATCCTGCCTCTGTGGGCTGTGTGGCTTGGGGTAAGATCCTCCCTTTCTAGCTTCCCATTGCAACCACTACATCACAGGTTTGCTCCAGACTCCAATGAGTCAATGATATAAATAAACTTTGTAACAATAATAATTTACTGTGGGCTCACTATGTGCCATGCACTATTCTAAGCACTTTACAAGTATCAACTCATTTAAGCCTCACAGCAACACTATGACCTAGGGACCGATAGTTCTTGGGATTTTACAGAGGGTTTGAGGAAGATTTAAGGCATAGAGACACTAACTTGCCCAAAATCACAGGGCAAAGAAGTACCAGACCCTGGATTTAAAACCAAGGGTCCTGGCTCCAGAACCTTCACTCTTAACCCACTGTGCTGTACTATAAAAGACTGCACAGGGTTCAGTATTATTTTTTAATACCTGCCTCTGACTAAGGCTGAATGTGCCCGGAGCACTTCAGAGAAGGGGCTCTAAAAATGATATGGCATGGAAAGCCCAAGTGCCTACTTTCTGAA
>PVJC01033764.1:0-19197 GCA_004026665.1 Murina feae
GAAGTTAGAGACCTCATGTTCCTTCTACAGTCTCTTAAGAACTAATAGGAGTTGTCAGTCCACAAAAATCCTTGCTATTTGAATAAACATTCCGCTGGTGATGCTAAGAATTTGATTAATGCTCTATTGACTATGAAAGAACTGGTTTCTCCCCGACATGATGTGACTGCCATCTGTTAGGATTGGGATTTACAGGAGTGTTTTCCTTGATATGCTTTAGATCAGTGGTTCTCAACCTTCCTGATGCGGCAACCCTTTAATACAGTTCCTCATGTTGTGGTGACCCCCAACCATAGAATTATTTTCATTGCTACTTCATAACTGTAATGTTGCTACTGTTATGAATCATAATGTAAATATCTGGTATGCAGGATGTATTTAGGTGACCCCTGTGAAAGGGTTATTAGATGCCCCCCCTCTCCCAAAGTAGTCGCGACCCACAGGTTGAGAACCGCTGCTTTAGATAAAAATTTCTTCAGGCAGCATGTAGAGAATAAGCATATATGTGTGCTTAGGTGTAAACAACCAGCTAGCTAGTTAGCCACATAGATAAAGACACTCCCTCCTCTAAACAACTGAGCAAGTTCATTTCAAGACGCCCCACAAACCCTAGACTGGCCTGCGGGCCCCAGGCACTAAGGCCTCCAACTGCAGTGTGTGTTGCTAACACCTTTGTCACTGCCTAAACAAGGCATCAATAATTAAATTCCCATTTATAAAAAGAGAAAATTATTTATGCCATCAGCACTCCCCATCAATAACAGAAAGAAACCTATCCCATTACCCCATCACACTGTGAGCAAACAGAACTGCCTGTTGTTGACAATAAATATTTGATGAGTAAGGAAACATGAAGGATAAACCAAGGATGCAAAGAAGGGCTGGAGCCTCGCCAGGCTCTGGCCCCAGGGTTAGGGTTGACCTCATGGATCCTCCCCCAGACCGGCTTCTAGATTAGCCACAAACTGACCATAGCTGAATGGAATGCAGGCCATCTGGCTGCTTCTGAATTGCACACCCTTTCTTTATTCATGTCCTGAATTCAATTGTATTATTTTCTGTTTTTCAGACTATTAGGTTTCAGAGGCAATACATCCTTTGAAGATTGGAAATCTTCTCATACACTAATTTTATTTCTCCCACAGCTCCTAACTGGGCAGACAGTGGGTTTTCAATAAGTATCTATTGAATTAAAGCTTTAGGAACATAGTGTCTATGAAGCTGCTTTTAATTAAAAAGCAAAACATGAACAAAGGCACCCAGTTCTGGAAGATGAAACTAGAAATTAGCTTGCCCATTAAATCAAGCTTATAAGAATTTCCCGGCATTTTTGCCAATATCTTTTTGTAATTATAGCACATTAATGCATTTAGAATATATTCAGATAAACATTTATCAGTGTTCCTTCCAGGGCCATCAGTGGTGTATGGTTCTTGTTGAATGATGGAGAAGTGTCTTCAGCGTTCTGGTAATCAGATGAGACCTTCAATGTAACTGAAATGTGCACCTGATAACAGCACCATCCTCCAGTCAACACATCATAATTTCATGCTTACTCCAAAACTTTATGTTATGGTGGACTGTGTTTTACAACACTTTTACATTATATTAAGCGACAATGATTGTTGGAAACCTAGTTCTCCAAATACTTGAATTCTGGAAAGTTTTATGAAAAATACTAAGGAAATCTAACTGGAGGCGGGAAGTATCAGATGATGAGAAATGAGGATTATAATTTGTTTTTTTTTTCACTCTAAGAGAACCGCATCCTTGAGTCCTGTTTCTCTCAGAAAACCTGGTACTTTGCTTCACACACAGGTCTTCAAAATGATGTTGATTGAAAATATCGCCATAGTTTGATTTGCAACGATGATAAATTTACATTATTCCTTCCTCACACTTAGCATGATTTGACATATGGGTTTATGGAAAAAGATCATTAAAGAAATAGCACACAATAACAATTTTAAATTCTTCTTTATTTCAGAATTCCTACCATTATCCTTATGCAATGTAAAGGTTAACAGACAATATATATATATATATATATATATATATATATATATATATATATATATATATATATATATATATATATAAAGTTTCCTGACGGGCCATTAATTACATCAACCCACTCTGATAGTCTTCAAAAGTCTTTCCACCAACATGTACCACCAGCTGCTAAACATGGAGTCTATCTCCACTACACACATGAAATTGCTTTGTCAAAGCAAACGGCATTTTTTGCTTCAAATTAAATGCAGACTTTGGATTGCTGCCAAATCCTATTTATCAATGTAACAAACAATATTTACCAACTGCTTCATTTCCCTAAATTGTTTTCCATCCTTAGGACATGTTGTCTGCATCTTAATTTAGCACTAATTTTTTCATGCTGGAAACTTCTCCCTCGTGTTTTACCTTATTTCTGCTTCTGACAAAAGTAAACATTGACATGGACAGCTCTGACAATTTGCTAATACAATGGATTAGTGCATTGTGCCTTAAGCAAGGTCTTTCTTTCCACCCTAGGGTTGCACAGCTACCAGTTTCACTTCTATTCTTGATATTTTGTCAACCATGCATGGGATTTCTTTAGGCATGTGAGACTGAAATACCTTTCTACCAACACTTTGAAACATGTCACAGTCAAGGGCACAAATACAGTTGCCTCTAAGATGAAGAAGGCTGGACTGGAAGATGGCTGCTGATGAGAAGGCAGATTGCAAGATAGTGTAATAGGAAGAGAATGAAAAGAGAGCATGTGGAAGTACAGGGAGTGTATATTTGTGGGTGAGGGACAGCTATACTCCAAGGGACTGTTGGGGACTGCCAGACTGGGCTCCCCTGACTGGGAAGCCTCCAATGCTTCTGAAATCTCTCCCAAAGCAACAAGCTCTGCCATGGAGACCATGCCATCTTGAAGGGGAGAGTGGCTGTTATCAGAAGCCTATACAGCGTGGGTCTCTACAAACACAACATCCAGCAACCAGCTGTGAACCCAGGAACACTGGATCTCTAGCAGCACAAATATACAAACTTGAATGAGCTCTGCACCTTATCACAGAAAGGTCAGATTTCACTGAGGAAAAGGAAAGAGAGAGCTACAAAACCAGACACCTGGAGAAGAGAGATCATGGGGAGACAAAGAAACAGGCCGCCTATGAAAGAAAGGAGGCATCACCAGAAAAGGAAGTAAACAAAATGGAGGTAAGCAATATGTCAGAGAAAGAATTCAGAGAAATGGTTGTAAGGTTGCTGAAAAGAATGGAAGACAAATTCAACAATATGTCTGAAAACCAAGAGGAAATGAGGAAAAACCAAGAAGAAATGAAAAATTATATTGCTGCTATGATAAACTAATAGAAAGCATCAACAGTAGCCTAGAAGAAGCAGAGCACCATATCAGTGAGCTAGAAGACAAGGTAGGAAAACATACCCAAGCAGAGCAGCAACTAGAAAAAAAAACTTAAAAAACAGGAGTTGAGCCTAAGGGAGCTTTGGGACAACACGAAACATAACAACATCCACATAATAGGGGTGTTAGAAGGAGAGGAAGGAATAAAAAATCTGTTTGAAGAAATAATGACAGAAAACCTCCCTGATATAGAGAAGGAAAAACTCACACAAATCCAAGAAGCTCACAGAGTCTCAAACAAAATGAACCCCAAAAGGCCAACGCCAAGGCACATTATAAGTAAATTGGCAAACACCAACAACAAAGCAAGAATCTTAAAAGCAGCCAGAGCAAGACAGAAAGTTACCTACAAAGGATCCCCCATCAGACTGGTGACTGATTTCTCAACAGAAACACATCAGGCCAGAAGGAAATGGAATGAAATACACAAAGTCATACAAAGGAAGGGTCTGAATCCAAGAATATTGTACCTAGCAAGGCTATCAATCAAAATTGAGGGTGAAATCAGGAGCTTCACAGACAAAAAAAAGGACTAAAAGAGTTTATTAACATCAAACCAGCAATGCCAAGAAATGCTAAAGCATCTGCTATAAAAAAAAAGGAAACAATGAAGGAATACAGGCATAAAGAATAAAACTAGCGACAAACAAGTACCTTTCAATAACTTTAAATGTAAATGGATTAAATGCCCCAATAAAAAATACATAGGGTAGATGAGTGAATAAGAAACATGACCCACATATCTGCTATCTACAGGAAACCCACCTCAGAAAAAAGGACTCACACAGACTATTGGTGAAGAGATGGAAAAAGGCTTTTCAGGTAAATGGAAATGAAAAAAAAAAAAAGCTGGGATAGCAATACTTATATCTTTTAGATTAGATCTCAAAGTGAAGGACATAAAAAGAGATAAGGAGGCCACTTCATAATAATTAAGGGAGCAATCCAAAAAGAAGAAATAACTCTGGTAAACATATATGCACCCAATACAGGAGCATCCAAATACATAAAATAACTTCTGGAGGATATCAAAGGAGAGCTTAACAGCAGTACAGTCATAGTAGGGGACTTTAATACCCCACTATCACCATTGAATAAATCCTCTAAACAAAAACTCAGCAAAGAAACATCAATCTTAAATGACTCACTAGCTCAGATGGAATTAATTGACATCTTCAGAACATTTCACTCCTTAGCCACAGAATATACATTCTTCTCAAGTGCACATGGGTCATTTTCAAAGATAGATTACATATTGAATCACAGGCAAAGTCTCTTCAAATTCAAGAAAATAGAAATCATATCAAGCATCTTCTCAGATCACAATGGCATAAAACTAGAAATCAACTACAATAAAAACAATTTAAAAAACCCAAACACCTGGTGGCTAAATAGCATGCTATTAAACAGTGACTGGGTTACAAGAGAGATCAAAGAATAAATAAAAACCATCATAGCAACAAATGACAATGAAAACACAACAATCCAAAATCTATGGGACACAGTGAAAGCAGTCTTGAGAGGGAAGTTCATAGCTCTACAAGCCTACCATTAAAAACAAACAAACAAGAAACAATGGTAATAAATTACCTAACCTTACAACTTAAAGAGTTAGAAAGAGAGCAACAAGAAAAGCCCAGCTTAAGCAGAAGGAAGGAAATAAAGAGTGGAGATAAATTAAATAGAGACCAAAAAAATAATACAAAAGATCAACAAAACCAAGAGCTGGTTCTTAGAAAGGAAAACAAGATTGATGAACCTATAGCCAGGTTCACCAAGAAGCAAAGAGAGAGGACCCAAATAAGCAAAATCAGAAATGAAAGAGATGAAATAACAACCAATCCCACAGAAATACAAGAGATAATGAAAAAATACTATGAACAGCTCTATTCCAACAAAAAGGACAACTTAGATGAAATAGACATATTCTTTAAAAAAATACAAGTTCCCAAAACTCAACCAAGAAGAATCAAAAAACCTGAACAGGCTGATAACTACTGAAGAAATTGAAACAATGATCAAAAATCTTCCAGCAAACATAAGCCCTCGTCCAGATGGCTTTACAGGTGAGTTCTACCAAGCATTCGAAGAAGAACTAAAACCTATCCTACTTAGACTACTCCAAAATTTCAAGAGGAAAGCACACTTCCAAGCTCTTTCTATAAAGCCAGCATTACCCTAATTCCAAAACTAAAGACACCACACAAAAAAAAGAGAACTGCAGGCCAATATCTTTGATGAACACATATGCTAAAATCCTCAACAAAATTCTAGCAAATTGGATTCATCAATACATTAAAAAGATCATACACCATGACCTAATGGGATTTATTCCAGGGATGCAAGGATGGTACAATATCCGCAAAACAATAAATGTGATACAACTACAACACATAAACAAACTGAGACAAAATCACATAATCATATCAACTGACTCAGAAAAAAAGCATTTGACAAAATTCAACACTCTTACTTGATAAAAACTCTCAGCAAAGTGGGAATAGAGGGATCATATATCAACATAATAAAAGTCCTATGTAACAAACCTATAGCCAACATCATACTCAATGGGCAAAAACTAAAACCATTTCCTCTAAGAACAGGAACAAGACAAGGATGCCCACTTTCACCACTCCTGTTTGACATAGTACTAGAAGTACTAGCCATAGCAATCAGACAAGAAGAAATAAAAGGTATCCAAATTGGAAAAGAATAAGTAAAACTCCTATTTGCAGATGACATGATACTATACATAGAAGACTCCATCAAAAAACTACTAGACCTAATAAATGAATTTGGCAATGTAGCAGGATACAAAATTAATGCCCTTTTTATACACCAATAATGAATTTACAGAAAGAGAAATGAAAAAAAAATCCCATTTACCATTGCACCAAAAAAATTAAGATACCTAGAAATAAACTTAACCAAGGACATAAAAGACCTGTACTCAAAAACTACAAGACATTGAAAAAAGAGATAAAGGAAGATGTAAACAAATGGAAGAACAACCCATGTTCATGGATTGGTAGAATCAACATCATTAAATGTCCATACTACCCAAAGCAATCTATAGATTCAGTGCAATACCCATTAAAATAACAATGGCATATTTCAAAGATCTAGAACAAACTCTCCAAAAATTCATCTGGAATAAAAATTTTTAAAATACCCTAAATAGCCATAGCTGTCCTGAGAAAGAAGAACAAAGTTGGAGGGATCACAATACCAGACATCAAACTATATTACCAAGCCATGGTTCTCAAAACTGCCTGGTACTAGCACAAGAACAGACATATAGACCAATGGAACAGAATAGGGGATCTAGAAATTGACCCAAGCCATTATACTCAATTAATATTTGACAAAGGAGGCAAGAACATACAATGGAGTCAAAACAGCCTCTTTAATAAATGGTGCTGGGAAATTTGGTCAGATACATGCAAAAAAATAAAACTAGATCACCAACTCACACCATGCACAAAAACAAACTCAAAATGGCTAAAGGACTTAAATGTAAGATGGGAAACCATAAAAACCCTAAAGACTCCATAGGCAGCAAAATTGTGGACATATGCCATAGCAATATCTTTACAGACACAGATCCTAGAGTAAGAGAGGTTAAGGAGAAAATAAACGAATGGCACTATATTAAAATAAAAAGCTTCTGCACAGCAAAAGAAACCATCAACAAAACAACAAGAAAGCCCACTGTATGGGAGAACATATTTGCTAATGTTATCCCCAATAAGGGTTTAATCTCCAACATTTACAGAAAACTCATACAACTTAACAAAAGGAAGATAAATGACCCAATCAAAAAATGGGCAAAGGACCTAAATAATCACTTTTCGAAAGAGGACATTCAGAAAGCCAAGAGTCACATGAAAACATGCTCAAAGTCACTAATCATCAGAGAGATGCAAATCAAAACAACTATGAGGTACCACCTCACATCACTCAGAATGGCTATCATCAACAAATCAACAAATGACAAGTGCTGGAGAGGATGCTGAGGAAAAGGAACCTTCTTTCACTGCTGATGGGAATGTAGACTGGTGCAGCAATTGTGGAAAACAGTATGGAGTTTCCTCAAAAATTTAAAAATGGAACTGCCATTTGACCCAGTGATCCCACTTCTAGGAATATATCCCAAGAAACTAGAAACACCAATCAGAAAGGATATATGCACCCCTATGTTCATAGAAGCACAATTTACAATAGCCAAGATTTGGAAACAGCCTAAATGCCCATCAGCAGATGAGTGGATTAGAAAACTATGGTACATCTACACAATGTAATACTACGCTGCTGTAAAAAAAAAAAAGAAGCAATTCTTACCATTTGCAACAGCATGAATGGAACTGGAGAGCATTATGCTAAGTGAAATAAGCCAGACAGTGAAAGAAAAATACCACATGATCTCACTCATTTATGGATAATAAAGAACATCATAACCTAATGAACAAAAAAGATAGATACAGAGGCAGAGAAGCATTGAACAGACTGTCAAATTATAGCGGGAAGGCTGGGCAGTGTTTTGGGGGGAAGGGTCAGAGATCAATTGAAGGACTTATATGCATGCATAAAGCATCACCAATGGACACAGGACACTGGCAGGGTGGAGTGAGGGCATGTGCCGGGGGGTGGGGGAGTCTGGGAGAAGGTCAATACTTTAAACAAGAAAACAAAAATTTAAAAAAAAAAAGATGAAGAAGGCTGAAAAGGAACACATCCATGGAAGAAGAATGAGGAAAAGAATCAGTTTGGAATTTAGGCCTAAATCTGGGCTACAGTTAAATCCTTGACTTTTTTTGTTTCCATATTTACTGCAACCTGGTCATCTAGAAACCAAGAAAGCATTTGAGATGACTAGAAATGACAGGAGAGCTTAACGTCAAATTAATGCCTCCCTCATACAGACAATAAATGTTTTATATCTTATGATTAGGTAAGATCCCACCTAGAGTGGCCCCAATTTAAGATATTTAAGTGAGCCCCAGCAGGTTTGGCTCAGTGGATAGAGTGTCGGCCTGTGGACTGAAAGGTCCTGGGGTTCAACTCTGGTCAAGGACATGTACCTCAACTGCAGGCTTCTCCCCAGCCCTGGTAGGGGTACATGAAGGAGGCAGTCAATCGATGTGTTTCTCTCAGGCTGATATTTCTGTCTTTCCCTCTCTCTTCCACGCTCTCTAAAAACTCAATGGAAAAATATCCTCGGGTGAGGATTTAAAAAAAGATATTCAAGTGAGATCAGGTGAGCCACAATAAGCAAGCAGTAAGTGGAACTGGGGAGAAGGCATGTTAGAAATTGGACTCTGGTCATTCCTTCCTTTAATCCAACCTGAGAATGCCAGACAAACCCTCCTCTCACCCAGATTTCATCAAATATTATTTCTAGCTGTGGCTGTAGGATTAGATTTTAATTGATGAACTGAGAAATCAGATGGCCTTCCCCAGTGTAGGTGGTCATTATCCAATTGGTTGAAGGTCTTAATAGAACGAAAAGGCAGGTGAAAGTTGAACTCACTCTGTCTGACCACTGGGGCTGGACCATTGACCTTCTCCTGCCTTTCGTGCTCCTAATTCTCAGGTCTTCAGACACAGACTAAAATCTATACCATTAGCTTCCTGGCTCTTAGGCATTTAGACTACACCATCAGTTTTCCTGGGTCTTCAGCTTGCAGACAGCAGATGGTGGAACATCTCAGCTTCCACAATGTATTAGCCAATTCCTGTACTAAATCTTTTTTCTAGATGTGTGTATGTGTGTGAGTGTGTGTGTGTGAGACAGAGAGGGAGTGGAGAAGAAGGGAGAATATCACAGGTTATGGAGGATATAGAGTATGTGTGTATTCTAGATAAATATATATTATAGATAGATGATGATAGCTAATGTATATACACACATATACAGATACTAGAGGCCTGGTGCAGGAATGGGTGGAGTCCCTCAGCCTGGCCTGCAATCAGGGTCAATAGGGGCCATCTCGATCAGTCCTGATCGGGCTGACTAGCCAGGGGGAGGGACTGTGGGAGGTTGGCTCTGTGAGTTCACTGACCACCAGGAGGCAGCTCCTGTGTTGAGCATCTGCCCCCTGGTGGTCAGTGCACACCATAGCAACCAGTCATAATGGTGGCTTAGGCTTTTATATAGAAAGAGATATTACGCGTGTGTATGTGTGTGTGTGTGTGTGTGTGTGGGATCAGCTCTGTTTCTCTGAAGAACCCTAATAATGTTTCTTTTCATTGGTTTTATGCTGTTTATATTATTTCTTTTAATTTTTCCCCAACTAGACTGTGAGTTTCCCAAAGTCAGGGATAATAATAGTTCATGTGTTGTTTTTGTTTTTTTCCAGTTTCTCTCATAGCACCTAGCAAGATATTGAACATATAACATGAAATCAACAAATATTTCCCAACTGCTATCATTCTGTTCTTATTATATTGACAATTGACATATGCTTGTCCTGTTTTTAAGATGCAACTGCTAGCCCTGGTATGTGTTGCTCAGTGGGGAAAAAAAATCTTCTGGTAAGGATTTTTAAAGAGATATAGCTCTACCCAGTGTGGCTCAGTAGAGAGTGTCAGCCTTCAGACTGAAGGGTCTTCAGTTCAATTCCAATCAATCAGGGTGTATGCAGGAGGCAACCAATCGATGTGTTTTTCTCACATCAATGTTCCCATGTCTCTTACACTTTCTCTAAAAATCAATGGAAAAATATCCTCAGGTGAGGATGAACAACACAACAAATAAGATGCAACCTCTACAAATGATTTTCTGTTAAGAATCACATATTATGGAAGATATAAGCCAAAGTTTATAAAGTATGGGCCTTATGACATTTTTTTGTCCTTCAAAGTTATTTTTAAAATTAGTTCATTTTACATAAAATCTGAACTCCAAACTTCTCCTAGAAAAACAAAAGAACCAGGAATTCTGTACTCACATTCCCACAAATCAGAAATTGCATGGGGCTAAGTAAAACTAGCTGCCTTATTTAGACAGGGCTTGTGTGGTCCAATCTGCCATAGTCACCACCTTTTCTATGGTGTCCCCAACACTTAGAGTGAATGGCAACAGTAATAATTGTAATGCTTGACTACTGTTTTACATCTAATAGATAAATAGCTGCTGGGACTACTGATCTATCAAAGGAGAGAAATGGAGAGATCAAAAAAGGCTACTTGTTTAAAAAAAATTAGAAACAGAACATATGTCTCTGTAAGAGCAAGTAATATGACTAAATGTTTAATTTACAAACAAAACATGTCCGTGTCTTTTTCTAATGCCCTGCCCACCTCATTCACTCATATTTAGTCTCCTCATATTTGTGACCCTTGATATAGGCCCTAAGTAAACAATTGGCCTAGCAATAGTATATCGGTCAGGTAAGCTAAGTTCTGCTG
Source organism: Murina feae (assembly GCA_004026665.1). NCBI lineage: Eukaryota > Metazoa > Chordata > Mammalia > Chiroptera > Vespertilionidae > Murina > Murina feae. The sequence continues at coordinate 10,829 of PVJC01033764.1, forward strand.
CAGTAAGGAAAAGCCCAACAGTGACAAAAGTTATCTCTTGTTCATTATACATGCCATTAAGGGTCAGCAGGGGACTCTGTTCCAGGTTTCTTTGCTCTAGTTGATAGAGCACCCACCAGCTTGAATCTGATAAGCAGCACAAGAACGCTAAAGAGGTCTCACAATAGCAACTAAATACCATTGCCTGATAGTGATACAGTATCACTTCCACTCACAATTCAATGGACAACATTAATCTACATTTCTTGTGACTCCAACCTAATCAGAAGAAAACACAAGCCCACCTTGAGCCTGAGGGCAGAGAACTGAAACTAAGTCATAAATACCCTTTATGGCCATCCCCATGAAGTCAGCAGCAGTATCCTGACCCTCAGAATATGAAACCTGCCCTGGGAACATGGTGGGGGGGTAGGGGGGAGCCATTGGTGGCCACTTTCCTGACCTGCTGCCTCGGTCCTCACCTGGATGGCCAGGTTTGGAGAGTTTCCATTCAAAGCCACTGGACAAAGACAAGCTCCATTTGTTGCTAGAAAAAGGAAAGATAATTAAATAATTTTCAAAAACTTGAGTTCTTGCACAACTTAGCGATCTGTATCACACCAGGAAGAATGATGATCTACTTGGAACATGGGAGTTTAAGCCACCCCATTATTCCTGGAGCAATGGAACTACAGACTGACAAGAAAGGCAAGACTTCCAAGCTATAGGGGTACAAACTTGCCAAGGGGGATGTATTCTGTTCAGGAGGCAAGCAAAATGAGACAAGATGCATAAGCTCATTTGTGCAAAACCCATGTGTGGCACCTTATACATTATTGCTTTAAACTTTTAACAACTTTAATAATATCCTTGAACCTGATTCTTCTCCAATAAGCACAAAAGTGACTTTCAAATCTGGTGCTGGAAAAACTATACTTGCTGCTTAGTGTTATTCCTGAAGTATTTATACACACTTGTAATGTATAAAAAAGTACTTGTTTAATTTGCCTTTCCAATACCACAGTGGAAAAAAATAACAAAGAATAGAATGCATCTTTGAAGACTTTAATAAGGTCAGACCATTCAGAATATTCATGTGAACATCTCTTCAGTCGTCTTTATAAATCAGCAAACTTTCCAGAACGTACTCAGCAAGACTTTACTTGGACTCCCCTTTTGTCTACACACTTCTATACGGACTGACATTTCTCAGATACAGTCTGTGTGGTGGGGGGAAGGTGGGTGAGAAACACTCTCATCAGAGCTCAATTTACCACAGAGAATTAAGAAGGCACAGATTAAGATAGCTTTACAAATAAGCTAGGACTTTCAGAAATTGCTACCTGCTAAAAGCACACAATGAAGACCCTGTCATGAAATCGCAGTTTTATTTAATAAAGTTTGGTGACCAACTGAGCACATGTATTAAGAATTATGTGATAAGAATGCCTTTTTTATATTTCCTGCCAGCCACTGTGTCAGACACTGAGACTGCATTCCCAGAGAGCCCAGCTGATTCACTGTCTGCAGTAGGGTGTCTTGACGTCCGTACTAAAAAGCCCAGTTTGGATGTTTGGTCACTCTCAGTCTATGGCTCCCACGGGCACGGCATCTGAAGATTCCGACTTTAACGTTCTAAACTTTGGTTTATGATTAGCAGCACTGTCACAAATGCAGAGAAGAAAATTTCTTTCCGTGAATTATTTAAAAAATTGGAACCCTAATGTATGGATTCTAATAAGAACTATGAAATAAAAACAACAGGACCCCATGTAGATGGCTATTTTTAGAGCCATGAAAACCTCCACTTCTAATATCACAAAGAGATTTTTTTCAAAATCACTCACACACAACAACAACACAGATGAAAATCCCAGGACCCACAGAATATTCCGGGATCGCTCTGAGATTTTAAAGGGCTTGACGTTCCACTTAGGGGGTCGCACGCTTCCATCAGATAGCCACACTCGCCTTCTCAAAGCACCTCAGCCTGTGACGTCCCAAACCAGTGCACCAGCACCCGGAGATTCTCAAGGATGACAAAGGGAGAGGCTTTTAAGCTCAATGACTTGGAACCGTCATGACACGTGGGGCCCCATGAGTGAACCTAGCAAGAGAAGGTGGGGAAGAAAGGGAGACTACGAGGCACTGGAGTGTCCCCTGGCACAAAAAGTTGATGCCCAATTAGATTTAGAAAAAATGACAAAGAGTTGATGCCCAATTAGATTTAGAAAAAGCTCTTCTCTGTAAACCTCAATTACCTATGATGCCTTATGACATTCAGCATTTACAAAGTATAATTACACAATAGTGTCTGACATTTAATGTCTATGGATAATTTAAAAGACTCCTGCTTCTAAAAGGCTGCTCATGAGCAACAGTAATCACTTCAATTAGCTTGGCACCATTACAATATAACAAGACCATTTGACTGCCTATTAGAACCAGCCAAGCTCTTCGAGTGTGTTAATTTAGCAGTCATTGCTAATTTCTGGTCTTTGCTACATTTGCATAGGAAAACACACCCTTTAAGCAAGAAAGGAAGTTTCATTCCTGAACTGGCTTCCTATTCTTAGAGGAGTTTTTTATATTTTCACATTAAAAAAATCAGAAACATATTCAAAACATGGGCATCTCTAAATAGTATTGGATAACATAAGACTCTTACCAAATTTAAGCAGGATGCTAATTCTCCCAGTTTCATACCATTTGTATGTATGTGGGTATACATATACACACATACATGTATACACATACAAGTTTATGATATATAAACATACATATGGATATATATAATAGGCAACATGTAACATATATAAGATGTTATAATACCTAATCCTATATAATAAAAGGCTAATATGCAAATTATCCCCGAGGGAGTAAGACCAACCAGGATTTCGACTGCTCACTATGATGTGTGTTGACCACCAGGGGGTGGCGCAGAACGAAGGAAGGCCCGGGCCAGCCCTGATTGCCAGCCAGGCCTAGGGACCCAATCCGTGCATGAATTTCATGCACCAAGCCTCTAGTATATTTATAATATCCAATATATTATAAAGTATATAGACTATCCCATACATAATATGGATATTATATATAACGAGAGGCCAGATGCACGAAGATTGGTGCAACAATGGGCTTCCTTCCCCTGGCTGCCAGCACCACCTTTGCTCTGGCCAGAGCCGCCTTTCTGCCTTCCCACACTGCCCAGAGGCCTGGAGCAGCTGGGACAGTGTGGAACATCATGGCAATGACGCAAGCATCCTGCCCCACCCCCCGCTGCTTGGTGCCTATGTATGCTAATTAACCTGCCATCTTTGTTGGGTTAACTTGCTTACTCACTCCTGATTGGCTGGTGGATATCATGAAGGTATGGTCAATTTGCATATTTCTCTTTTATTAGTGTAGGTGTAATATACTAGTATTTAAAATCAGCTAGGCAAAATTGTGATTGGAAAAAAGGAGATGCTTTCCCTCTAAAAAATCTTCAATGGCAAGTCAATCTGCTAGAACTGGAGTAATGGATATAGTCTACTTTATTATTTTGTTATGTTTATTATTGTTATGCTTAAAAGAGCACCTTGCATAAATGAATTGGGCTTTTCTAAAATCATATTCTTATACATGAATATAATTTGTCTCTCAACATAAAAAATCTCTATTTTAGCCCTAGCTGGCAACCCAAGGTCCCAGCCTGGCAGGTATCTGGGGTTTATCTTCTATAATTGAAACTTTGTAGCCTTAAGTAGAGCTCAGGGCCCACAGGGCCCTGGCTTCCTCCATTGCCCAGGGCAACTCCAGCTCTGTGGCTGCCACCATCTTAGTTAATTTGCATATTTGCTCCTGATTGGCTTGTGGGTATGGCTTGTGGGCGTGGTTTGTGGGTGTAATGGAGGTGAGGGTTGATTTTCATATTACTTTTATTAGATTAGATAATATTCCATGGTATGGCTATACCAGTTGATGGACACTTGGATTGTACCCCACTTTGGGCTTTATGAAGAATACTACTAATATCTGTGTACAATTTTTGTGTGGGTATATGTTTTCATTTCTCTTGGTTATTGCCACAGAATTGAATTGCTGTTTGTCAAAGTGGCTGCACCATTTTCCATTCCCATAGCAATACATGGGAGTTCCAAATTCTCCATGAATTTTCCCACACTTGTTATTGTCCTTCCTTTTGATTATGGCATCTTAGTGGGTATGAAGTGGTATCTCATGGTAACGCAGGATATCTTTCATTGCCTTCAACAATGTTTTGTAGTTTTCAGTGTACAAGGGACATGCCTTCTTCACTCAGTCAGGCAATTGACATCTCTGCCTTAGTCTTCACTTCCTGCTTGCACAGAGCCTCAAGGTCAGCCAGAGGTGGGAGTTCAGGCCCTTCTTAAGTCTTTACTGATCATATGTGGAGGTGCAGAGCCCTCAGTGTGGAAACAGCCTCCTCCTACATGTGGCTTTTCTAAGCATATGTCAGAATTTTTCAAAACCTCAATGGATATCTCATTCCCCAGCTTTTCCTTTTGAGTATTTGGTTATACTATTGTTTTAAATATAATTTTCTTGATTTCAGAGAGGAAGGGAGAGGGGAGGAGAAAGAAATATTGATGAGAGAGAATCATCAATTAGCTGCCTTGCGCATACCCCACACTGGGGATAGAGCCTGCAATCTGGGCATGTTCAGACTGGGAATCAAACTGTGACCTGATTCATAGGTCAATGCTCAACCACTGAGCCACACCGGCTGGACTGGTTATACTATATTTTGCCTCAACTGTTATCCCCATATCAGGTAGTCTCAAAGCTAAACTACTGCCTCTAAGTATTTTTTATAAATGCCCTTGGAAAAAGACTTTTTTAAAATATATATATATTTTTGTTTTATTGATTTCAGAGTGGAAGGGAAAGAGAGAGAGAGACTGAAACATTAGTGATGAGAAAGAATCATTGATTGGCTGCCTCCTACACGACCCCTACTGGGACCCAGCCTGCAACCAGGGCATGTGCCCTGGACTAGAATCGAACCCGGACCCTTCAGTCCACAGGATGACATTCTATGCACTGAGCCAAATCAGGTAAGGCTGGGAAAATATTTTATTACTGAATTAGCTCAAAGTCAGAACAAATAAAGGCAACCTTGCAAGTGGGCTGCTCCGGAGAAGCAGATAAGTCAGATAATAACAATTTTCAAGAAATGAGGCTTTGAAGCAATGCCAATTCCTTTTGTCCCCTCTAATGGCTTCTGGGACAGGTTTCCACTGTGACTGCAGACTATTGGTTTTAAATACTACCTCAGAACTTAAGAGAGAGGTATGAGAATAAGGCAAGGTAAAATGCCACCAAGATCCCTGTTCTTACTGAGATTCAGCCTCAGAATGCTGCAAGATTTTGATTCATTTCCAGAGTTCTGAAAAGTGATTCTGGCAAATTTTTTATTTTTCACTTTTCTCATTGCTTTTATGGAAGAGAGAATTTTTGGAGGTCTGTATTCTATAATTTTCACTAAAGTAACTCTAAATATCCTCCTTTTCTAACAAAAATCAAACTCCTCAATTTAATTCAAATATCTTTCCAAATTGTATCTTAACCAAACTTACTTTATTCTCCTCACTCTCTTTCAACTATATCAACATTTTGTTCCAATCAAGTTGGTTTTCTCCCTGTTGCCTGAATGTATGATGTTCATTCCTGAGGCCTTCTTTGTATTTTTTTCCTCACTTGGATGGTCCTTTCCCTTCCCCTCCCTTCTAACCATCAAAATCCCATCCATCCCTTAGTCCTGCTCACATCCTCCCCTAGTTTCCTGAGCACTTCTGCCCACAAAGCTTTCTTTCTCCTCTTCTGATGGAATCTAAGTCTCTTACATTAATTATAGAAGCTGACTTTAATTGTATACTGTTCTTTTTCATATCTTGTCAAATAAACAAGATATTAAATTACTTGAGAATAAGCCCATCTATAATTTCATACTTAAATTATGATTACTCCACAAATGTTCAATAAATTTGAATTGAATCAGACAGTAGGCCAGGTTCTTTTAAAAATTGGTTCAGAGTTATCACCATACTTTTACTCCTCTACCTATACTTTCTTAAGGCAATTTTCCTTCTGGGAACAAATTAAATGCATTGGCATTCCTTATCTGAAACAGGAGAAGGGAAGATTTTAAAGGAACAGAATTGTCCCAATTCACTCTTGTCTATGATGAGTTTCAGAAAATGGTAGTTTTAGCCAGACCCTTGTAAAATATCTGAATACAAGTGAATTTCCCTCAATTTTCTGAACATATACACATAGGAAGTGGCCAGGCATTTTCTTTAGGTTGATTTTACCAATCTGGGTATGACTTATTTAATCTAGTTGATTTTTTTCCTTCTTAATTTCATCATCTGTGCCTAGGGATTTACTAATTATACAGTAAATTCAAACCAATTTACTTACTTATCTATTCTAATAATAATGTGTGTGCGTGCATATATTTAATGCTCTGTGGAGCACCTAGTACATGACAATGCTAATAACTATTCACCATCTCTTATTTAACTGCCATTTGCATGTAGTGCTGAGACCTTCAGCCCCTTCCCACCAGCTCCCAGCACCATTCCCCAGGAACATCAGCAGCCAGACTCTTAGCTGACAGACAGGAGACTCATGGGTGTTTGAAGGGAAATCTAACTCATCCCAAGTAAAGACCTGAAGAAAATGACATCAGTGGTTCTACAGCAGGTGATTTGCCCACATCACCCCTTGAGCGAAGGTCATTCAACAAGTTTCCCATTCCCCACATGCTCAGAACTTCTCATTCATTCTCAGTCCCTTATTATAAATCATAGGCAGGCAAGCAAGGACTACCAGATGCCAAAGAAATACTTCAAAATGGAAGAGAGCAAAATATATAAACAAAAATAATACAGGAAATGTAGATTTTACAGGGAAATTTTTAAGTTATAATAATATTCTTAAAGAAATAAGAGAATCTATTGAACCCATGAAAGGAAAGGAGATTCTAACAAGAAATTGAAAGATCACTCAGAAGACTTTTGCAATCACATATTGGAGGAAGAAGAATTGATAACTAACTAATTAGACCACCCTTGAGTTGTAATATTTTTTCCTTGAAGAATTTTTAAATTTTATGGATTCTTCAAACCCAAGATAAAGAGACTCATCTCCATTCCATGGATGGAAAATGATCAGAAGGTCTGGGGCAGAGGATAAAGTAATCATGTCCCAACTTAGCGTGGACCGTTCTCGGTGTGTTATATAGACACCTACGGATGGGGCACTGCAGTGCTAACAGGAATCACCACCGCAGGCCCCATCCAAGAACGCAGCCACTGCACCTTCAATGGGGATTGAGCTCTCTTCCCCTTTAGGAAAGTGACTTTGTAGTCACATGACTTTAACTCCTTAACAGTGATGCCCTTTACATAAAAATTATTAACTAAACAATGAACATCACAGTCTCGAATTAGAAAAACCCAAACCATATTCACATATAAACCAAGTTGCCTCAAAATAACTCATATTAATCTCTGAAGAACACACACAGGCAGAAGCCATGTGCTCTGAAAACTCTTTCACTGCAAACTGCAAACCATGTGCCCATAATCAAGGCCAAGATGTCCTAGAAATAACCTCTGTCCAAAATTTCTTCCTTTGCCCAATAATGGAGTCAAAGGGGAAGAAGAAGGGAAAGGGTGGGGAATCGATGGTTTTATAAAAGGTGGGCAGTTCTCATTGTCTTAGAAGAGCCTACTTTGATTCACAACCAAAACAACCCTGGACAATAGACAGAGAAGCATTATTATTGCTCCCAGTTTACAGGTGGGAAATCTGAGATTCAGAAACTTGAGGACTTTCCAAAAATCAAACAACTAAAATGCTGGAAAGCTAAAACCCACCACCAAGTCTGCTTCTAGATATTGCACGCCAACTAAAATCTGCTACCTCTTTCATTGGTTAAAAAAAAGAGAGAGAAAGCATTTGGAACATCTAGCAACTATTTAGAGTCATCAGCAAGGCTATTCAATGTCCTTTCCAGCACCATTGAGTTATGGGTTCTTAGCCAAATCTACAGAGTTCTGTGTAATCAGTTTCTCTGTTCAGCAATTACTATAAAAATATTAGCTAATATCTTTTTTTAACAGGAAAGTCACTATACAAATAGAAATATATTCCGAGAAATAAGATGGCGGCATAGGGTAGACACCGTATATGCAGCTGTGAACAACTATTTCAGAAAAACCACGAAAAGAACACACGGACACCACTCGCACCCACAGGACGGCTGGCTGAGTGAAAATCCTACAACCAGAGAAGAGTCTGAGACTCAGAGGAGCAGCGGAAGCAAAGTACAGAGGTACGGAGGCGCGCGCACGGGCTCG
>PVJC01033765.1:0-19199 GCA_004026665.1 Murina feae
AGCAAGCCAGCCCAGGCCCCCAGGCTGCCCTGCGGCCTGGAAATAGATCCATGATCGCAGGGGCACGGCATACACGAGGCATAGCCTCCGTGAGTGCCCGTGCCCCCGGGATGGATTCCAGGTGGCTGGGCAGCCTCAGGGGCAGAGGATCTGAGCCAGCTCCGCCCCCGAGGCTGAGGCCTGAAAATTGGTGCACACAGCACACATGCAGGTGTGCCCTCCGTGTGTGCTGTGTGCCCCAATGGATTCCAGTGTCCCAAACTGTGAGAGAGCACAGGCTGGGATTAAGTACTCCCCCGCCCCTGCCGAGTGCACAAATTTTTGTGCACCGGGCCCTAGTGTACTACATATAGATGATTAGCAATCATAAACTATTTTAATGTTAATATTAAATAATGATGCAAATATCAGCACTATATAGTTTTATAATAGTAATTATGCATAATTGTTATATGTAATTATATATGCATATAATAATTATGTATAATGTGAATGCTGAAAATGGGTTATAAATAGAGTTGTAAACTCTTAGAGTGGAGTAAGTAGTCTGTCATTTTATCTGAATAGATATAGATATTATAGACAATAGATTACTATAGATAACTATTATAATAGATCACTGAGTAATAGATTAGTATCATAAAGCTTACATGTTTACATAAATGAACTGTATCCTTTAATTCAAGAGAAAGGCCTATTTAATAGAATCTGTTTCTTTATAATTCACATAATAAAGTAGTTCTCTAAATATTCCTTAGTTTTATTAACTTTTTTGTAAAATAAATATAGAACTGCATTTTATTAGAATACTTATACACATATATTTCAAGGGAATTAATATGATAATTTATTGACAAAAAAATTTTTTTTTCTTTCATAGTCAGGACACTATGAATGATTTTGCCATTGTTTAAAGAATTATAAAAATAGAATGCCCATAGTTATTCAAATAAAGAATAGGCCTAAAGCACTTGCAGATATGAAAAAAATATTCTGTATACATTAATGGAATTTTTTATTTAAAGAAAATATTTTGCTTTTTTCCATTTCATACATTTCTTTTCACTAGAGTTTAATTAACTAAATGTATATTGTATTTTAGAAAGTAAAGTTAATTAAAAAGTTTCATTTATTAAGTCAGGATTACTAAATTAATATTTTTAAAATATATTGTCAAATATGCACAATATGAAACTCAGTTCATGGACAATTAATAAAAATTAAAGTTAAATGTACACAATTATAATTATACTTACTTATAACTAACCACTGGAAAGACACAAAAGAATATTTTAACAATAGCCATACAGGCTTAAATGGAATGGACAACAGTTTTGTTAACCCATTTATTCTGATAAATTTGTCATATTTGACAAAATGTAGAACATAATAAAAGACCCTACTAGATGAGGGTATTTAAGGTTTTCAACTAGTCTGTTGTAGTATAAAGTTAACTATTCCAACAAGTAAAATCCTCAATTCTTATTCCAGTATATTAATGGATCACTAAAAATACCATGCTTATTTAAAAATAAATTAATTAATGATTTATGATTGAGTAGTGGGACAAAACAATAAAGGTAATATCAGTTGAATTTATTAATTTTAGAAACTACCTATTTTGCCTAATAGGCTGAGGTAAATATGTAAATTAATTTTAATTTACTATAAAGCCTGAACAAAAACGGCCATAAATGATTGAGAATCTATTTCTCTCTCTGTATATATAAAATAGAGAAATATGCTAATTAACCAGGAGGCCATAACAGGTCTACTGCACATGAGGAGGTTATGCACACCTGATCAGCAGCAGCCGTGGCTGCTTTAAGGACCAGAGAGGGAGTGGGCAGTGCCACGTGATTTCGAATCACATGCTGTGCTCCTAGTATATATGTATCTAATCTCATAAAAAAGTAATATGTAAATTAACCATCAATCTGAGACAGCTAAGCCACGTCCACTAGCCAAGCTATGCCCACCAGCCAATCAGAGTGGCTGTATGCAAATTAACCCAACCAAGATGGCGGCTGGCAGCCTCAGAGCTAGAGCAAACAGGAGGCTTCTGTTGCAACAGCGATGGAGTTGAAACTGCCTGCCTAGGCAGGCCGCACCTCTGCTCAAGGCAACATTGTTCAAATTATAGAAGCCACGGAGCTGAAGCAAACAGGAGGCTTCTGTTGCCAGACGAAGCCTCCACTCAAAGCAACAAAGTTTAATTATAGAAGATAAATAAACCCCAAAAACCTGATTCCAGCCAGCCTCGCTGGGACCTTGGGTCAATGGGAGTTGTGGGCAGCCTGAAAATGGCCCTCAGCCTCTCACCCAGGCTGGCCAGGCACCCCAATAGAGATCTGAACCCTCAAGGGACTATGGGCAGCCTGAAAAGGGCCCTCAGCTCCTCACCCAGGCTGACCACACTGGAGGGCTTGGCCAGCCTGCAAAGAGCCATCAGCCCCTCACTCAGGCTGGCCAGGCACGCCAGCAGGTGGACATCCCCCAAGGTGTCACAGACTGCTAGAGGGCACAGGCTGGGCTGAGGGACCGCCCCCTCATGAGTGCACAAATTTTTGTTCACCAGTCCCCTAGTATGTGTTTGTATATATATGTATGTGTGTGTGTGTGTGTGTGTGTGTGTATGTATATATATATATATATATAATTTTTAAAAACACTCAAGACACAGACCCAAGGTGGGTTTTATTGAAATGCCAAGAGCAGGCACATGACAAGGTAGTGAAGGAAGGGGGGCAGGTGGTGCAGACTGTGAAGCAACAGGGAGGGATAGACCTCATGTCCATGGCCTTGGCATCCCCTTTCTTTGCCAGGGGCTGAGTGGGTACAATCACCCCCACCCCTCCAAAAAATGGCATGCTCGGACCTGCAGGGCCTCTGCTCCAAGGAGGGACTGGAAGCACTATGTTTTCTCTTGTGAGAGAGAAAGGTAAGTATGGGGAGTGATGCCGAGAGGGAAGGTAAAACCAAGGATGAGGATGGCCAAAGAGGGTTCTCCTCCTGAGGGTCTGGCCCCAGATTGTGGTCCTGGATGGCAGAGAGGAGTAGCAGAAAGAGAGAGTCTGAGGGTCCGACCCTCAGAAAGCCAGATCCTCCAGCTGATGGGGACTTAAGTCAGCCCTGAACAGAGGCCAGAAGTTCAAAGGGATTGAAGATGCAGGCAGTTCCAGTGTGACCTAGACCTCAGAGGTGGGGGGCTTGGCCTCCTTGGGACAGGAAAGAGGAAGACAGGAAGATTCATCCGTAGCAGAGGGTGCAGAGGGTGGTCTTCCACAGGTGGCCCTACTAAGTCAGTTCCACATTATTGGTGCTGTCCAGCACAGGAGAGCCACAAGCACTGCCCCCCAGCTGGAAATGGCTTTCAGAGTGGGGCAGAGGTGCCAGCAGTTGGCCCATTAGATGCCCAGATAGGTGTAGACGTCAGGCTTGTGGGTGAGCAGGCACTTAATGCCTGCTGCACGGATAGCGGCATCTGCCTCCAGCACACCCAAGCAGTCCATGAAGTCGTCCGTGTAAACACAGCTGACCTGGCGCCCACCCTCCTTGGCCTGTGGGCTCACTTTGGCCACCTGAAGCCAGCTCTCTACAGCCTGAGCAATGCCAGCCCAGCTTGAAGCCAGGAGTCAGGTGCATCAGCCACTTGCCCAAGAGCACATGGTGGTTGATGGCCAGCTGGCAGAGGGTACCAGGGTGATGGGCCACCCACTGCTCTGCAGAGCCTCCCAGGCTGCTTGCAGGCCCTGTACATCGCCAGAGTTGGGGATGTAGCCCTGCCCATATGCTGCAGTCCAGCCCACAGGCTCAGGGTTGGGTGAGCTGGAGTCCTATCCATAGCGGGTAACTTAGGATGGTGGGTTCTTGGCTAACTAGGCATCCAGCTTGGAGGCAGGTATGGTATGGGCATCAAACACCACCCAGGGGTCCGTGTCAGCTGCCATGGCCTCGGCAGCCAAGTGTTCAGCAGTGAAGCCATCCTCAGGGCCACCTGGAGAGTCCTCCTCTAGCTCCTCCTCTGGCTCTACCCCAAGGTCAGACCTGTAGTGATCGACTGGGCCCAAATGTGAATTCTGGTGGGGTAGCAATTGGCCCAGCTACACCTCCTGGCTCTGCCAGTGCTGACAGGCATCCAGAATGCTGGCATTTAATGCCAGGTGGCGAAGGAAACCTCGTTCACCCAGCACCACGGCAGGCCCTACGGGGCCGGGGGGGGGGTGTGGGGGCGTTATCCTGTCCACTTAAAAATCAGGACACTGAGGCCCATGGGTGATGCCTGGGCTTGAACTCCCACTTTTTATAGCCTACAGGATGGCCAGCTAGCAGCCCAGCCACGCCCCCTGCCCCGCATTGGTATGCACGGCCAGTGGTGGCCAGTGGTGGCCTCTGGTCTGGCCCCTCCCCTCCCACCGTCACCTTTGGCTTTCATAGCCCTTGGCACTGGCCCAGCTCCTGGATGGCTCCATTCCTGCCTGGGCTACAAAAGTATATTCTTGATTGAAAAAGGGAAGAGCTAAATGAAAGATCCAGAGAACATAATTCTGATTTTGAGAATAGAACAAATGAAAAGAACTTAGAATTCAGTGTCCTCGGTGACATCTCAACTCCATATCTTACTTGAGCTGGAGGCTGTGAAAATAGGTAACAAGACCTAACTAGATATATCATTTATTCACAGAAGAAATATATATTTTTAATGATCTGCTATTAAATTATGGCCTTTCATTTATATCAGCTCCATCCATTTCAGTACAATGGAATCCCATCATATGCACATATAACAAGCTTGACTGCAACAATATGGCTGATAGGAAAGAGATTAAGACAAAGGGAGAAACAGAAGTAAGTATAGAGCCTGCAGGGAAGAGAAAGGAGAGGAAGAGAGATAAAAAGAAGTAAGAGGTAGAACAATTTTGGTCCAAATAGAATCTTGACCTCCTTTTTTTTTTTTTTCAGGGAAAAATCCATAAATAAAATGCGTATTATTTTCAGACTCTGAGGTCCAGGTTTTGGAAATTAAAGGACAATTTGTGGGGGGCATCAGCAGTAATTTTGACTACATTATAATTTTTCTTCTGGCAGTATGACTTTGGAATGTAACCCATGAACAGAAGGAAAATCCATTGTATACAAGTTATTAAAAGGGACAGTAATAAACAATCTGTGCTTTTTAAAAAAGCCAATTGAGAAAATGGCATATACCCACATCTCTTATGGTATAATAAAATGCCTCTAAATTAAAGTAAAACTGTAGAGAACCTGTAGAGATTTTTCGTGCTTATATTTAAAGTTATGGTCCATTCCTTCATCAGTATCCACTTTTTCCTCAAGACCGAGCATTTTTTTCAAGGATCAGACTGTTACTTCTTAAGTTCAAAAGGCTCTAAGGTCCAGAAACACTTTAGCAAGAGTAGCACGAGGTTCAACTCCAAATGTGATTAGAAATGATCCTTAAATGTCGACTTTACTCAATATAATCAGCTTATACCACTGAAAAATGTGTGTTCTCTTCTGTCATCCTTCTCACATTTGACAAGGTCAGTAACACCAAAGCTGCAGTGTTAAGATAACTTTTTCATTTTTATTTTTTACCTGAACTATATACCAGAGCACTAGGAGAAAAAGGCAATATTGGATTGATTTGGAAAAAGTAAATAAATTGCATTTTAGTATTAAACTTAAGAACTTTAAAAAAAAAACCCTCAAAACTTTAACCAGAATACATGATAATGAAAGAAAAAATAACACCAAATAAGAAACAATGTTCATCTGCATAGGCATGTATATGCATCTTGTACAGACTGTGAAAGCTCTGTATTGTTTGTAATAATTTTATATATTTCAAACTTTAACTCTTTAGTTACTGAATTTTCTAATATCTGTTATTTTCTATCACGTATGCCAATTTTGATTTTCATTTCATGGTGTTCTCCTATACTTTTACAAAATATAGCACCAGGAGAAGGTCATAGTAACATGTTAGAAAATAGACTCCTTGTATAATCTACAAACAATTAAATTGAAAAAATGACTCAATTCACTCTTCTGCTATTTATTTGTTAAAGTTTTGATGTATGGCTATGACTACAAAATACCAAGCTGGCTTTATATAACTCATGTGATTCTTTTACAACTGAACATTTAATTCTCAAATTCATCTACTATATCTCAAAAATAGGCTTCAGGAAAAAAAATAGACTTTTCAATTCAGAAATAAAGCCATTATGAACACTTAACTATCTCTTAATTCCTGCATTCCACTGGAGAATTCTGTAAATCAGAAATCATCAGAGAAAGATGGATGGTGTGTTAGGGCAGCAGGCTAGTGTCTGAGTGCCAACTCCCATAAGTAAAACAAATAAATTGCATGTTAAGTTTCAAAAAGTGTTGGGGGAGGAAGAGGAAGGAAAAAACTAAATCCCTTTTAGGGTACAGACAGGTAAATGGAAAGGACTGTTAACCTCATAATGGCAATAGCAGCCAGCATGATGTTAAATGCTAATATATAAAAGGCCAGGGTTGTAACGGACAAATCACAACCAAAGGCTGACCAACCCAGAAGTCCTTCAGTCAGCATTGGCAACCCAGCAATGACTGCTCAGGAGGCTGAGACCCAGAGAGGCAGGGTCTGATCTGCAGTCTCAGTGGCAGCTGTTAATCAGTTCTTGCCTCTCTCTCTTCCTCTTTCTTTCTGAGCTTCACCAGCAGCCAGGATTTTCTTTCTCACCCAGCCTCCACAGAGGCTGCTGTTGAGCCCCGTCCTCTATGATCAGGCCCAGAGATAGGCCCGGAGATGCTGACATAGGAACCAACCAATCAGAACCAAATATGGGTGCTGTGAAAAACCAATGGCTGTCTATGGGGCAGAGTTTTTGACATTGGCATAGAAATCGACCAATCAGAACCAAATCTGTGTTCTGTGGGGAACCAATGGCTGCCTAGGAGGTGGAGCTTTTGACTCTGGCATAGAAACTGACCAATCAGAACCAAATTGGCCAGCAGAGGAGGGCAGTTGGTGGTGAGATCAGGCCTGCAGGTGAGGGCAATTGGGGCAACCAGGCTGGCAGGGGAGGGCGGTTAGGGATGATCAGAAAGGCAGGCAGGTGAGCAGTTAGGAGCCAATGGTCCAAAATTGCAAGAGGGATGTCTAACTGTCAGTTTAGGCCTGATCCCTGTGGCAGTCAGACATCCCCCAAGAAGTCCCCTGTTGGAGAGTGTGCAGGCTGGGCTGAGGGAACAGCCCCCCCTTCTGTGCACAAATTTCATGCACTGGGCCTCTAGTAATTAATATTTAATGAAAGCCATCACGAATCACTCACAGTAGTGCAATGATTCCCGATGTTCTTGTCATACTAAATGGTAAGTGCATTTAAGAGCATAAGCAAAATTAGGTTCAACTTAAAATAAAGAAATATATAAATATTTGAGCAAATGAAAGTTTGAATTCTAAAATCTAGTAAAACTATTTCTGCAAACATCTCATTTTCCTTGAGTACAGTACTCATTTTGTTAAATCTGGAGCTTTGAACATACTTCTGAATAGGACAAATTTTCTACTCTTACCTCTTTTTTTAATTTATATATTTTTTATTGATTGATTTCAGACAGGAAGGGAGAGGGAAAGAGAGATGGAAACATCAATGATGAAAGAAAATCATTGATCTGCTGCCTTCTGCATGCTCCACACTGGGATTGAGCTGGCAATAGGGGCATGTGCCCTGACCAGGTTGGTGCTCAATCACTGAGCCACACTGGTTGGGCTGAAACTGATAATTATTTTTAGAGACTCTTACAATTAGCATTAACATCATTTTCTTATGTTATTAAAATAATTGAAAAATACATAAATGCAATAAATTATAACAGCTGTCATTATTTTGTTTACATTTGTTATAAAACATGGGAACTGCTGTATATATAACAACTTAAGCCATTTGCTTTTGTCACATAAAAATTTGTTGATAGAATGAGGATAAACTTTATTTTAATTAGAGACATAAGGGGATTTTTAAAAAATTCAGTGAGATTTTAAAAAAATGTATTGATAGTTTCACATTGCATTTTACTTGCAAATTTAGATTGTGTGTTTAGGTACTTAAATATGTTTAATTGATAAAATCAAACATTTTATCAATTAGAGACATTGCATTTTACTTGCAAATTTAGACTGTGTGTTTAGGTACTTAAATACGTTTAACTGATAAAATCAAACATTCACTGAGTTTTATATTAGCCTCATTAAAGGTTCATAAGCATGTCTCTCAAGATGACTAATAATAATAGGCTTTTTTTTTCAGGGAGGAATGATTTTTTTTTTCTTCCATGTATACCAATACATGATGAACCTTGGCCATTATTTTTTTAAAAATCACATTTTCTTAGATGTTTGACACTATTTTCTCAAGTACTTCATATAATATCAGATAATGGTGATAGAGTAACATTGAAACATGTTCAAACACTACACATTAAATGTCTATCTGGAATATGCTACGATTATTCTGCTCCAATGCATGACTATCATTGATAAAAAATAGAATTATGTGTTTCTAATGGCATGTAATATCCTAACTCCAGTGAGAAATACTGGTGTTATCATAACCTATAAGTCATATAAAAGCCAAAATATAAAAAAGGAAAACAGATTAGTATCAAGGACTGTGAGTAAAATAATTTGTGAAATTTATTTTTAAGATACAGACCTAAGTAGAGTTTTCTTCCCATTTATTTTCTCTATTCTAGTTCCAAGTAATGTTACCCACTTCCTTTGTGGCATATAAGATAAATATATACTAGTTACATTTGTGTAATTTAATCTCATATTAATGCTAATAGAGCATCACAAATGATATTAATATATGAAAAATAGTTATGGCAAGTTTAGACATCATAAATTAAATAACAGATCATTTAGTAATTCAGAAAATGGGCAAATAGGTAACTGTAAAAGGATGAGGGATAAATAATCATTATTATCAAATTGAATTAGGGTAAATTTATAACTTAAAATTAAATTTAACGTAAGTAATTCATAATAAAAAATGCTTATAGCATAATACATGCTGTGTTTAGAAACACAAGTATCTAAAAACACCTAATGGATTTGAAGTCAGGAATCTTAGAATTTGTTTCTATCATTGCAATTTCCCATAAAAGGAAACATTTTCATTTTCATAATCTTTTCCAGTTCACTGGCACATTATTTCCCCATCCCTCTCTTCCAAACACACATACATTCTATTTCCCCCCAAATTTTGGAACCAGTTTAATCTCAAAATTGATCCTAGGTGGACCCATTTACTTGCATCAGACTTATTCAATATCAGTCAGTACAGGAGGGGGAGGTATCTTCATAGAAATGGCAGAGCTTATAAAATTTTTATATCCCCCAGAACTGATACTATTTCCCCAATCTTCCTTCCTTCCATCTCCTATTTGTACAACTATGGGCCATTTCTTTCATGCTGTTTTAAAAGTTTATGATGCACTTTTATGTCAAAGTGCTTTCAAGCACCCCAATCATTTGTTCATCCTTGGCTCTTTATCTCTGCTGTGTCCCTGAAGGTTCTTGTGCTATTAAAATCTGCATTTTAATACAAAGTTCCTAAAATTATTTGCTCAGAATCTATGAGCTGATGTAGGTTATAAATTTTCTCAAGAGCATGGCAAAAATGGAGAGAGGAGGGGCTGTAGCACATCTCATATTCCCAAAAGATACTCAACTCAGTACCGTGGGTGAGAGTTCATTGTAATATGGTGGTTGAAGGCTAACTGCCTGAGAATATCCAGTTTCTGTACTAATTTGTGGGCTTTTGTTTTGTTTGTTTTAGGCCTCAAATCAGCTATCAGAGAATGAAAAACCTATGTTCTCACAGGATACTCTAAAGACATGTTTTTAGAACAACATCTTAAGAGTCCTAGAACTAACTGACACTGGGTATTGTATGCTGGATGATTTAATTATACTTACACCTGGCTAACAGTTAATAGATATCTTCACAATTTTGACTACAGTATGTCCTCACTAAACATCATATATAGGTTCTGAGACTTTAAGTAAAATTACACATAAAGAAGCCAGTTTTATAATAGGCTAATTGATATAAGCAAAAGTTAAATTTCTATGGCATTTCATCGCTATTATAATGAAACAACATTGAACAATAAAACATTTGTGGAACTGCTCTATATGCAAAGAAACTCTATAAAAGAATTCATTATCATACCTATGGAAATAATATAGCATTTAGAATCAGTGTTGGACCATTTTTCTATAAAAATTGACTTGTTTATTTCTTATCTGTGATATCTTTGTGAACAAGTTACTCTGTATAACATTTTCTTCTGGAAACTGGAGGTTTTAATGATACATGTTTCACATAATTATTAAAACACTGAATACTGTTAAATATTTGAAAAAGCATTTTGTGCATACTGAGTATATACTGTTTGCAATGATAGGAGAGCTGATTGTTTCTCACCATTTACTTTAAATAAATTAATATAAATTGAGGCGGCAATTGCTATCATCTCTGGCATGCCTAAATCTGGCACAGAGCCATGACTTGACATAACTAAAATTCCTTGTTTGTTTTTTTAATCCTCACCTGAGGATATTTTCCCATTGATTTTTAGAGAGAGTGGAACAGAGAGGGAAAGACAGAGAGAAAGATCAATGTTAGGTGATTGGCTGCCTCCTGCATGCGCCCTGACCAGGGCCCAGGCCAAGAAGGAGCCTGCAACTGAGGTCAGTGTCCTTGACTGGAATTGAACCCACGATCCTTCAATCTGTAGGCCAACACTCCATCCATTGAGTGAAAACAGCGTGGGTGAAGTTCCTGTTTTTAGTGGTTTATTCACAAGCTCACTTGCAAACATAATGTATGGTGTTTTCATGTCAATGTTTTTCACTGAATTGTTTTACATGGAATAGAATAGAAGAGCTCAGAGACAGAAATTCACAGGGTGATCGCCTATCTACTTAACACATCTTTCTCATTTATCATAAACCCACATGAATGGAAATCATAGCTACAAAAATGACAAAGAAGGACATTATGAACTGCTACTTACTTGAAGCTTCTAGGCTAAATGCGCTACAATTCTGATTCATGACAGAAATTTCAAGAGAACAGTCTCAGTAGATAAAAAATACGTCAAAAGCTTTTTCCATTTATGACATGTCATTCAGAGGATAAACAGTCCATGGTGTATTAATTTTTGATGACTGTAACATAGGTGATTGTTAGCCAAACTTGGATGTAATGCCCATTAGAGGTGATAGATTAACAGTTCTGAAACATCACATCATCTATATATTCATGGAAAAGTAATGAAGGTAATGGCTTTCATCTATTCTATATAATACATCTCATGTACAGATAGCCCTGAGTTCTTTATGCACTGCATTATGCCTTATTTTCTTGATTTACTGATTTTTAGAGAAAATGCTTTACTTTTCCTAGTTATTCTCAACAGCTGATACCAAAACGATTTAAAAGTCATTACTACTTATAATTCTCCTTTTGCTATAATGTTTGACAATAACTTGTGAAATATTTATTAAATGAAGCCTGTGTATGAAATACATTAATGATATTTCTTCCTAGATTTGAAAATGAACTTTCATCCAATCTGTTTGTGTATACCATTAAAAATAGAGGAAACAAATTCCATCAATTAACCAAACAAGCTGTATAGTTAATATAGGGCATATCTAAATTTTTAAGTTCTTGGCATAATAAAATATGAAAATATGTGAATTACAAAATTAATAAAAATACTACCTGGTTCTTTGGGAATATAGTGAAAACATTATCTTAGAATTATGTTATGTTTGAGATATTTTTCCATCTTTACTGGGATATAATTGACACTTAAGAGTATAAGTTTAAAGTATACAGTGAGTTGATTTGATATTTATATATTGCAAATTCATTACGACTAGACCTTTAGCTAATACCACCATCTTGTCACATACTATTTCTTTTTTTATGATGAGAACATTTAAGAGAAAATATCTTAGAAATTTCCAAATATATAATACAGCATTATCCTATACTAGAGGCCCGATGCATGAAATTCATGCAAGGGGCTTGGCCTTCACAGCCCCAGCCAGCCCTAGCAGCCCCAGCTTCATCTGGAAGGTCCTCCGAACGGTCATTCTGCCCTTCAGTCTAATTAGCATATTAGATCTTTATTATATAGCACTAGAGGCCTGGTGCACAAAAATTTGTGCACTCGGGAGGTCCCTCAGCCTGACCTGTGCCCTTTCGCAGTGTGGGACCCCTCAGGGGATGTCCACCTGCTGGCATGCCTGGCCAGCCTGGGTGAGGGGTTGAGGGCCATTTTTAGGCTGCCCACAGTCCCTTCAGGTTTTGGGTCCCTACTAGGGTGCCTGGGAAACCTGGGTGAGGAGCTGAGGGCCATTTTCAGAATTTCAGGCTGCCTACAGCTCCCATGGACCCAAGGTCCCAGAGAGGCTGGCTGGAATCAGGTTTCTGGGGTTTATTTATCTTGTATAATTGAAACACTGTTGCTTTGAGCCAAGGCTTATTCAGGTAAGGAAGCCTCCTGTTTGTTTCAGCTCCATGGCTTCTATAATTGAAACATTGTTACCATGAGCAGAGGCTCAGCCAGCCTAGGCAGGCAGTTGCAATGGAAACCTGCTGTTTACTCTAGCTTCGTGGCTTCTGACTGCCATCTTGGCTGGGTTAATTTGCATACAGCTGCTCTGATTTGGCTGGTGGGCGTGGCTTGCCTGGTGGGCATGGCTTAGGCATCCCGGAGAGATGGTTAATTTGCATATCACTCTTTTATTAGATAATAAAAACCCAATATGCAAATTGTCCCCTCAACCAGAGTTCTGCTGGGAGTTTGACTGTTAGGCCAGTCATGATGCACACTGACCATCAGGGGACAGATGCTCTGACTGAATGGTTAGCTTGCTGCAGGAGCTGGTGGGTTGGACTGGAAAGTGAGGTGTGAGGTGAGAGCCATCAGAAAGTTTCCAGGGTTTGGCCTAAGGCCTGGGTAGAGGTGGGTGGGGGCAGGAGCTAGAAGGGACCAGGTGGTGCTGGAGACTGTTACGTGTGAGCTGTGGGTTGTGCAGCCCTCAGCCGCCTGTGGTGTTCTCAGTGTGCAATTTATAATCTTCAGAGCTGCTTCTTTTTATTTGCTAAGTTTCACTAACTAGCTGGGGCTCCTGGGGGCACAGCAGAGAGGGGGGTAGGGCTGAGTCAGAGAAATCAAGTCCAAAACTTGAAAGGAAGCAGGAGGAAGAGAGAGGTGGAGGGTGGGGGTAGTTGAGGAGCCCTGTGGCTCTCCCATGGGATAAGCTCCCCATCCCTTTCTCCCCCTCCCTGTGACTTGTCACCCCAGCTCCCCTCTGAGGCCCCACCTGGGCTTACTCCTGCACAGCCCCACCCACTCCCACAGCCCTGCCTTGCCCCCACAGCCTTTGGGGAGCTCCTCCCCTGAAGGAGAAAGGGGGAGGCTGCAGACAGAAGGTTGCAGGAGGAGGGGGAAGAGCAGGGCCCACCAAGTTTGATGGTGGGGAGGGAGGGAAAGACCCCACAGGACATGGTCCTCGGGGAAGGAGGACCATGCAGAAGCATCACCTTTGGTTGGAGTAGAAATCCTGATCTCATTTTACAGACCCCAGCAGAGTGTGTGTGTGTTGGGGGTGGGGGGGCAAAGACAAAAAAGGGTGTGAGGGGACTGGATGGATGGTGAGCAGTGATGTTTGATTCATGGCCTATTTGTTTTTATTTTTGGTAATATATTTTTATTGATTTCAGAGAGGAAGGCAAGGGAGAGAGAGATAGAAACATCAATGATGAGAAAGAATTGGTCTGCTGCCTCGTGCATGCCCCCTACTGGGGATTGAGCCTGCAACCCAGGAATGTGCTCTTGACCAGAATCAAACCCAAGACCCTCCAGTTCACAGGCTGTGGCTCTATCCACTGAGCAAAACCATCTAAGGCGACCCATGGCCTATTTAAAACCGCTGCAGTAGGCTGAGCAGGGGTCTTACCCCGATGGTGTTACTTGATAATGAGAGTGTCTCTCCTTATGTTGGGGTAATTGGAACTGCAGTGAAGTGAAGACACACCCATGGAGCCGGCAAAGGGTTTCCATGCACGTGATGCAATTTACTTCGTGTGGCAGCTGAAGAGGGTGAGCAGAGCCTTGGAAGGACATGAGATCTCCAAGACCGGTGGCTGGAGGGAAAGTGTGTGCCATGCATTCTGCACCCTGAGTTACAATCTATATATATAAAAGCCTAATATGCTAAGTGTCCAACCAAGTGGTTGACTGACTGGTTGCTGTGATGTGCACTGACCACCAGGGGACAGATGCTCCAACCCATAGGTTAGCTTGTTGCTGGGGTCTGGCTGATCAGGACTGGGGAAGACAGGGCCGGATATGCTCTGGAGCCCTCCCACAGTTCCTTCCACAGTCCCTCCCTGGCCACCGGCCCTGATCAGCCCAGATCAGGACTGGGTGAGATGGCCCTGATAGGCCCCAATCACCAGCCAGGCATGAGGGACCCCACTCATGCATGAATCTGTGCACCGGGCCTCTAGTTGATTATAACAACCATGCTGGATATTAGATCTCCAGAAGCTCTTCATCTTATGACTGGCACATTATAACCTTTGACCAACATCTCCTCAATTCCTCTGAATCTCAGACTTAGTGCCCACCATTCCACTGTATTTCTAGGAGTTTGGCTTTTTTTTTTTTAGATTCCACTCGTAAGTGACATCTTACAACATTTGTCTTCCTCTGTCTGACTTATCTTACTTAGCATATTGCCCTCAAGTTCCATCCATGTTGTCACAAATGGCAGAGTTTCCTTGTTTCTTATGACTAAATAATATTCTATCGTATTCATAGATGTAAATATAGCTATAAAATATCCTCTTTATTCATTCATCCATTGATGGATGCTTAGGTTGTTTTCAGATCTTGGTTACTGTGAATAATGCTGCAATGAACATGGGAGTGCAGATATCTCTTCGAGATCTTGTTTTTGTTTTCTTTTAGTATATACTCCAAAGAAGGATTGCTGGATCATATTGTATCTTTTTTTGTGTGTGGCTAATAAAATTCATTCTGGCCTGTTCTTGGATCCTGAAATTAGGTTAAAGTCACATTACTGTCCACAAGATAATTTGCAGGCGAATATTTATATGTGGTGTGAGGAGTGAGGATGGTGGATGAGGAAAATAGGCACATTATCAAACGTTGTTTTATACATACTGCTAAATAACACTAGGCATTTAGAGAGCACTTAGATTTATAAACTTCAGATGAAAATTTATGTCTCAATTAGAAATAAAAACAAACAACTCAGCAAATATGTAGTCACTGAAAGTAAATTGTTTTAAGAAATTCTGCCATGTGAAGAAAATACACTAACAAAGCTTTTCTTTTATTTCTTTCAATTTTTCATTTTACCAAAAAAGGCACTAAATTTAAAATAATTTATTCTAAATATCACACTTTATGATGTGATTAACTTAGTATATATGTAATATTTCAGATCTCTCTCTCTAACAAGAGTATGAGAAGAGGAAGAGGAAAACGCTCAGCAAGTACCATGTTTTGTTGCAACTTTTAAAGTAATGTGTGTGTGAGGGGCCCAGAAGTTAGATAACAACCATTTGTAGGGGTAAGAATGGAGCAAGGTAATTCATGTCAGTTAGAGGCAAATAATAAAAGAGTAAGAGATGGAAATATTTAGTCTTTTTCTGCCATATCTAGTACATTATGCACAAATCCTGTAAATCTCAAAGATAAAATTGAGTCAGAAATCTTTCCCTTTCCACCCAATGGTGCATTGTACAGGACCTGTCAGTTGCTTAATATCATGCTCTAAAGAAAAACACCAGTCTAGGGGAAAAAAGAGATATATGTACCAATCTTTGTAAAACTTTATGTAATAAAAAAATAAAATAAAATAAAATAAAGAAAAATACCAGTCTAGAGAACTCAACTGATGAAGAGCTACGAGATGGTTAGTACAAAACTATTTACTGGCATCATAATGAATGGAATATATTGGAAACAAATTACTCCATCCTCAAAAAGATAGTCAGTTTCTGCCAGAACTGAGTCGAGTATTATTATCACTATTCTCACTTTAGAAAGGCGAAGATTAAGGCACAGGAGTGTTCAGTGAGCTGGTCAAGGTTCCGTAAATATATCGAGCTGAATTACGAGCTATGACTCCAGCTCCAGGGTCTGTGGTTTTTGCCACCCCATCCTACATGCATATTTATTTACTTTCCTTAAAAAAATTTTTTCTCTGATCCCCTATTTTTTTCCAGCTGTTAAGATAATAAGTAGGACACTTTAAAATGTCATTTTCCTCACTGGTCCTGAAAGACTGGGTGACTTTATAACAATAAGGTTAATTTTAAGACCTGAAGTCATTAATAGGGTGTAAAAGAAAAACCAAATTTGAGCTTTATTTCCTTAAGAATTAGGCATCAGTACCACACAGTCTACCTGTCTAGGAATCTTTTGATAGGATTTTGATTAAACCCAAGGTAAATATCTTAGAGCAGCTGAGTCCTCTGGGATTGTCATTTGCTGCCCAATTTGATAGAGGTTTATATGAATTTTTAAGAGAGGGCAGAAAAAAAGCCCCAAACAAGATTTGTCTAAATGTATTTCTCTATGGATATCATCAATCCATTCCACATCACCTGTCAGTGCCCATAGCAGGCAGAGTGCCATTTTGAATTTGGCTTTGAATTTAATGTGGACTCTGACTGTAGAAAAATTAGTGGCTGATGGTCACTCTATATTAATTGGCATATTTGCCTCTAACAAATTTGCTTCTAACAATTCTCTGGTGCTAGATATTAAAATAAATTGAAATTATCAAACCATTAAACTGAAGATTACCTTCTGAGAAACCTACTTTGGGATTGGAGGATGAGATGTGATTAATGAAGATGGAAGTTGATTGCTTCTTTTCTTTAATAGCTGGAACTAATGGCAATTTCATGTCCCTGCTGCTTTGACCAGTAAAATGCATTAGAAGTAGAAAAAATTCAAAAAGTCAGCTTTCAAAGACATATTTTTAATGAGGATCTGAAGCTACTTTTCAAAAACATAATTTATGAATACTCTTCTCTTTATCATGGTCTAATCTATTTGATTTGTAGAAAAGCAAATAATTTCATGTAAATTTACAGTTTTGTTTCTCTTATCTACTAATTGTGTTAGTTTTAAATTAACAGAAAAGGGTACTACAAATTATACATTTAAAACTGTTATTTCCACTTAAGACTTTTGTCTTCTTCAATATTGTTATGATCATTTGAAACAATTCTCCACCAGCACTATTTTTGTTCATCATAATTTTATTAGTTTTTCTTAAATTTTTTTCAGTTATAGTTTATGTAGTATTACTTTGTATTAGTTTCAGGTTTACAGCATAGTGGTAGACAATCATATACTTTACAAAGTGTTCCCCCTGATATTTCAGTATCTTCCTGACACCATACTTAGTTATTACAATATTATTGACTGTATTCCCCATGCTGTACTTTACATCCCCACGACAAATTGGTAACTACCAATCCGTACTTCTCAGTCCCAGTCCTCTGAACACTCCCTCACCCTGACAACCATCAGTCTGTTTTCTGTATCTATGAGTCTATTTGTTTTGCTTGTTTATTTATATTGTTCTTTAAATTTGACATAGAAGAAATCATATTGCCCTTGTCTGACTAACTTATTTCACGTAGCTCCATAATAATAAAATTTTAATCAATTGTATTGCCATTTTCTGACTGTGACTCATTGCTATCATAGTATGACATGCTTTTGAAGAATATTTAGTGTCATGTCATGTTCTAAGGCACTCTGTAGGATCTGGCATTATTATTCCAGTCCATTTTTTGTTGTGATTCCCCCTATTTTAGAACCTGTCTCTAATAGAGGCCACAGACAATTTGAATGGTCAAGATATGGCATGGAGGCTATAGCTAACTTGACTTGAAGCTTCCTAAATATAGTCAACACACTGTAATTTACTAGAGTCCATTTGAGTGGCTTGGGTGTGCTAAAGACACCCTATATAAATACCTCCCCTCTGTCCATTGTCTCCTCCAGTGCATACTAATCACTGCATCTCCTGTCTACACTCCTGTGTAGCCTACACATATTCTGTGCCTTTGGGCTCACTGTGGCCTATTATCCACCTCAAATTTGAGGGACATTCTGCTGAAGATAGAAATAAGCCTAAATTGAGATAAAACACTAATGGTTAAAATGTATATTATTAATTTTCCTCTTATAAAATAATTTAATTTTCACACAAACCTCTAGGATCTAAACTAATAAAAGCTAAATATTAAAATTAACTGTTTCTCTGAGACAGGGTAAGCCACGCCCACTAGCCAATCAGAGCGGCTGTATGCAAATTAGCCTAGCCAACATGGAGGCCGTCACTCACGGACCTGAGTAAATGGCAGTTTCCATTGCAGCAGGAGCGAAAGTGAAGCTGCGCCCGCTCCCCTTAAACTGGCTCTAGCGAAACACGATTTGAAACAAAATAACAATCATAGAATCCTCGGGAGCTGAAGGAAAGAGCATCCGGGGCCTAACCAGTAAAAGTAACAATTGTTTCATTATAGACACTGCGAGGTGAAGCAGAGAGGAGGCTTCGTTAGTACGAGTACTAGGAGGCCTCACCTTAAAGGAACAGTGTATCAATTATAGAAGATAACCCCAGGCCTTCAAGGAACAGCATCAATTATAGGAGATAAATCACAGCAACCTGCGTCCAGCCAGCCTTGCTGGGACGTTGGGTCAATGGGAGCTGTGGGCAGCCTTAAAGCCCCTCACCCAGGCTGGTCAGACATGTCAGCAGGTGGACATCCCTAGAGGGGTCCTAGTCTGTGACAGGCCAGGCTGAGGGACCCCCCGAGTGCACAGAGTGGCTTCAGGGCAGAACAGCGCAGGACCCAGGAACCGTGAGTGGGAAACAGGCGGCAGGGTTGGAGGGCACCGGGAAGCGGGTAAGAGGTGGCAGGGGGTCAGTGGCCTGCTTGGTGGGCTTCCCAGGCCCTTTGCAGAGCATCGGGGAGTGGGTAGGAGGTGGCAGGAGGCCGGCAGCCTGCTTGGTGGGCTTTCCAGGCCCTTTGCAGAGCATCGGGGAGCGGGTAGGA
>PVJC01033766.1:0-19190 GCA_004026665.1 Murina feae
CCGAGCCTCAGATGCGGCTGGGGGCAGGTCCCCAGTGGCGACACACACACACACACACACACACAAAAGGCGCCTGGCAGACTGGGGCCATCATAGGACATCCACTGAGGGGTCCCAGACTGTGAGAGGGCACAGGCCGGGCTGAGGGACTCCCTCCACCCCGAGTGCACAAATTTTTGTGCACCGGGCCCCTAGTAAAAATATATTTTAAAAAACCACACACATAAAAAAACTATGCTTGATTAAAATTGAAATAGGAAAACAGCTTGGGGGTAAAGTCTATAATCCTATTTAATAAAGAGGTAATATGCAAATTGACCATCACACCCTTGCACAAGATGGCTTCCCCCATATGGTCACAAGAAGGCTGCCACAAGATGGCTAGCAGAGGAGGGTAGTTGTGGGTGATCAGGCCAGCAGGAGAGGGCAATTGGGGGCAACCAGGCTGGCAGGGGAGGGCAGTTGGGGGTGACCAGGCTGGCAAGGGAAGGCAGTTGAGGGTGATGAGGTCAGCAGGGGAGGACTGTTGGGGGTGACTGGGCCTTCTGGGAGGGAGGGCAGTTGGGGGGGACCAGACCTGCAGGGGAGGGCAGTTTGGGAGGACCAGGCCAGCGGGATTGGGCATTTAGGGTAAGGTGACCAGACGTCCCACTTTTGGCGGGACAGTCCTGATTTTTAACGGTTTGTCCCACATCCCGCAGTATTTTTTAAAAGTCCCAATTACTCTTTGTAATATTTTAAGTAATAATAAAAAGGGAAAAAAAGAACCCCCCAGTCAATGGTGTACCGCTTTAAATCTGGTCACCTTAACTTAGGGGCAACCAGGCTGGCAGGGGAGGGCAGTTTGGGGTGATTGGGCTGGCAGGGGAGCAGTTAAAGGGTGATCAGGCTGGCAGTCAGAAGTGGTTAGGGGCAATCAGGCAGGCAGGCAGGCAGGCAGGCAAGCAATTGGGAGCCAGCAGTCCCAGATTGTGAGAGGGATGTCCAACTGCCGGTTTAGGCCTGATGATCAGGCCTAAACCGGCAGTTGGACATCCCCTGAGGGGTTCCAGATTGGAGAGGGTGCAGGCTGGGCTGAGGGACTCCTCCCCCTACCCCCCCCCCCAACTCCCAGTAAATGAATTTCGTGTACCAGGCCTCTAGTGTTGATATAAAATGGTAAGAATGATGTATATGAAGCATTTTATTACATCCTTACATTCTCTCAACACTTGGAGATGAGCCGTGTAACTACTCTCCTTTTTATAAGGCAGAGACCTAAGGCATAGAGCACTTAGGTAACTGGTCCCAGGTCACACAGCTGACTGTGGCAGAAATAAGATTTGAAGCATGGACATCTGGCTCCAGGCTCCACATTTTTCTTTCAGAGAATTTAGGATGGTCCTTTAGATTTTTTTTTTTTGTTCCTAAGCAACAGAGGACTCATTTCAAGCAGAGATGATTAATGCTTAATTAAGTGATAAAGAATAGGGGGAAAGAATAGTCATTTACAAGTAGCTGATAGTCAAACACGATGAATCATGTACCCAGTGAGGGTGGAGCTTTCGATGTCACTATGGGGCCACCATGTTTATGTCTGAGAAGCTATAAAAAGTCAGACAGTTGTCTCGAGAGTGGAGTGACTGGTAAATGAGTCAGTGCCTCTCCTCTTATAAAGAAGCGACAGAATCACAAACCGGAAACCAAGAGTGTGAGGTGAACCTTTGACAAATCTAGGTTGGTGACAGCACCTAGGAAACAATAGATAGATGAGGAGTCACTAAACATTCACGAAGAAAGAAGATGCCAATCAAACAGAATAATTTTTAATATCATTTAGTTGCATTTAATAGTATTGATAGATGAGACAGAGGAGCCCACCACATCATCAGCTATACCTCTTGAATTTTATGAATTATTTAACTGGAGATCTTATGGTTATTTTTCTGATCATGGTAAAATTATGACTCATATTAAGAGTTTTTAAATGTATTTGCATTTAATTAAACAAATCAAAGATATGATAAGCGAATAAGAGAATTTTGTAGTGGGCCTTCACTTTTCCCTGTTTTTATAAATATCTGAGGAAAAGGGTTCTCAACTTTGCTTAATTTGCAATCTGAAAAATTTTTAAAAAGTCAATCTGCTTTTAGAGAAGTGTGTGTAAAGGAGATGAAGGCGAGTGTGAGTTCAGCCTACTCATGACACTTGTCTGTCCTCTTTAATGGTGTGGGATGGAGGAGTGAATGTCCTACTAAGGGCCAATGCCACTAGGGACTTTATTGTGTGAGGAAAGCAGACAGGCCACCATCCAGGGCCCCGGGTGATCACTTATAACAGAGACAGGAGGTGGGAGTTGCCTGGTAGCCCCACGTAGGTCTTATTTCAATGGTGGGAAATTTGGAGTGGGTGGTAGAGTGACGATAAAGAGGGCAGTTGTTCTTTTCCCAAAAAAAGGATCTGTTTCTTCCACTCGGGATGTTTTCTCCATCAGTCTCATTTGTCATAGAGATTTAACGTCCTGTTTTCTTCTTTCTACAGTGAAAAACACAACCACAACAAAACCCCACCATCTTTCCCTCCTGGGTTTCTGTATTATCTATAAAGTCAAATATATTTTCTTAGTAGCTTCTTTTCTTCAAGTCCCAGAAAATTAGAACCTAGGCCATGGGCTGGTCCTCCTTTCAAACATCTTCCTGCTAATTGCTACTAGCTGAGCTGGCTATACACGCTCCCTGCAGGGCCTCGAGGAGGTGGGTAGGAGGTGGATTTCTCACAGTTTCACTCTGCCCTGGGGCGCTCCTGTGACTGTATGCCTCAGGAGCAAAATGGTGGGATTGGGAGTCATTGCCTGTTCTCATTTTCCTAAAAACACAAACACTTTTTGGAACCTCTCTAGAGTTTTGTTGATCAGGTAAAATTAGTGCCTTTCTTGCAGATATTCTAGATATGATTAAAGAATGAAATGATTAAAGGATATAGAAGATTATGTTCTTTGGGTTTCATTTCAGCCTCATAGTTTTTTTTTGCTCTTAAAATTTCATATCAGTTAATTACATGTTGGTATATATAATTTTTGATTTTAAGTACAGTAGTTTGTACCATATCTCTCTATAATAATCATGTGTTTGTGTTTAAAAATTTTAGGTATCTTCTTTGTTTCAGCTTTTAGTTAATATAGCAATGCTTAGTTTGTTTAAAAAAATATCATGAAGGCAACAAAAAGAAAGTGTATTAACTCAACACCCAGAGACCATGTCCTGCTGCTCCATATTTCAAGGTTTGCAGGAACACACATACATGCCTATGTGGGTGTGGGTGTGTCAACAGGAATACATAGGTGTGTGATGTCATCAGTGCACACAGGTTCAGGTTGGTGTTCATCATCCTTAAGTATCGTGGCTGATCTGATTGGTATTGCTGACCAACCCAACTAACTGATAATGTAGAACACTTTTACCCCAAACTGACTTCATCACCAAGTGGTTTCTTTGGTTCATCCTGACAGTATTTTCTCAGAATTCTTTAAGCACGGAATGTCAGGAAATGGGCTATAGAAACTAGGTGCATCAAATCACACAGGTGATGCTAATCAGCTTTCCATGCGCCATCCAACAGGAACTTATTGGATGCCTACATTAGACCCGGGCACGTGAAGTGTCTCTTAAATAACTGAAGTAAATGATGAAGCAGCAGTTGCAGATTTACTTGAATCATTAGACGACGCACCATTATTTCTTTAGCGATGTCTGCAGTAAGGCTGCTGGGGTGGCAGGTACTGGACCCGCACGGGTGTTTATCGGTAGCAAGTGGCACACATTTGAGAAAGCCCCATCGGGCCTGAAACCCTGGGGAATCACTGAGCGGATTGCTCTCGCAGATGCAATTGGTGAGGGAGCCTCAGAGAGAATGAAGGAGAGGGTGGGAGAGTCCAATTGCTAAATCACAACAACCAGACAGAAGTTCAGGGATGAAGGAAACTGGATTGTTCTGGACTTAGTGTTCAGTGAAGAATTCTAGCTTCAGTAGCTTCTGTAGCCACCAAATCTCTTCATTTATAGGAAAACTAATTGGCATTGGTTTGATTGTTCGCTTTGCTCTCCTCCATCTGGTCTTTGAATTAATGTGTACAGGCACACTACGGGGTAAAAGTAAGAATGACCGGACGGTTGTTTTGGGCGAGGCATTGTGCTGAGCACTTTGTTTACATTATCACATTATATTTTAATGCCATGCTACTAGCATCATTAAAAATAAAGACTTAAGTTACTGATGGGTTTATAAGCAGCTATAAAATTTGGTCTCAACTATCAAAGGGCCTATAATATGGTTGGAACGGGAGAATATTGACATAAAACCACAAATAATACAAATTAGTCTCTTCAAAGCGCTGGAAGAATAGTAGTTAAGGAAACACCAGCAGTGATACGAGTTTAAAGTTATTAATATTTGCCGGGTTCAGGGAAGGATTCAAGGATCCAGGTTGTGTTGCCTTAAGTGCTACATAAATGCTCATTTTTCCCACCCGTCTCCTATTCCCACCACTTTTATAGATCTTTTTTTTTTTTTTTCAATTTCCCCTCCCAGTTGATATCATTCCACCTAATCCCCAACCAGAACCAGGGGCAGCATCACTAACTCACTCCTCGCTCCATCCAGTTGTTCAGTAAGATCTTTGATTCTGTTTCCTCAACATTTCTTTACTCTTCCTCCTTCGTCCTCTGGCTACAGACTCTTGTTATCTATTTTCCACCGTCTGTGACTTCTGGTCCACTCTGCGTGACCCTCCAAGTGTTTCTCTTCATTGCTGCTATAATACGAAAATCTAAACCTGATCGTCTCACCGTCTCTCCTAATAGCCTTGGGGTCCCCGTAAGGAGACTAAGGATGTTCAGTAAGTCTAAGGCACCTTAGCATGGCAAGCTAGTGGCATGTAGATAATAACCAAGGCTACCTGTGCCTTCATCTCCACCGTTCCTCCCTTCTTGCAGTATTTGGTCCAGCCATCAAGAACTGCGTTCACTTCCTGCTTCGCTGATTTCTTTAAGCTTTTACATATCCTCTTCCTACAGCATGCCTCTTAGTGATGTGCCTTCGAGTGCGGTGAAATA
This sequence comes from Murina feae, assembly GCA_004026665.1. Classification (NCBI taxonomy): domain Eukaryota; kingdom Metazoa; phylum Chordata; class Mammalia; order Chiroptera; family Vespertilionidae; genus Murina; species Murina feae. The sequence goes on from PVJC01033766.1 coordinate 5,091, forward strand.
TTATTTATCAAGCCAAGATCAATTTGCCAAAATCATCAAAATTCCTCCTCTAGGAAGATTTCTCGGGGAATCCAACAGCCTTTTGCACAGAGTCAGGCCGACGAACTTTCTATGCGTTTCCCTGTCTTCCTGATAATCTTGTTATTGCCTCCCATATCCAAGTATTGCATTATGTGCCATTTGTATTTTACTTGGTTTTAGTATCACAACACCCAGAGTTTCCTTTCACTCTGGTTCCCCTGATACCTAGAATAATGATCGGCACCTCATCGGTGCCATGAATGAATGTAGACAGGGAAGAAAGAGGTTAGTAACATGAAACAGTAATTGTCAGATTCTTCCCTTAGTTTCTGCAAATGGTAGCTGGTCACATACCTTTCATCTTTCAGGTTCTGCTTACAATTAAATTGCCAGTATCTTGGGGGGGAAATTAATCCCTTTTGATAGATTCTGCCATTCTGCTTAAGTGTAAAATGTCTACCATTTGGAAAAGTAAATGTTGCCTCTGACCAACGTGCAATTGATGTCGTGATATTGATAATCTAAGGACACAAAGGGGGAGAATGGTTTGATAGTGCAGGTGAACTTTGTTTACCTTCTCCAAGGTGCTTTTTTTCTCTTTGATTGGGTCTGAGCATTAAATCGACAAACACCCCGACATGCACGTTTATTTCATACAGGGTGGCGTGGCTGGGCCCTTTCTGGGGGTGTGGTCTTGGAATGATGCCCAGCAGGAGTGAGGCAAGCCGGGGCCATGCTCAGGCCATCTTGGTAGTTTCCCACACTTTTTCCTCCTCTTTATATACATTTTTCCTCCCTGCTTCCTAGCTACATCCTTCTCATTTTTCAGGGTTCATCTTTGCTGTGTCCATCTCCCAAGTTTCTCTTTCTCATCTCCAAAACCAGGCTAGGTCTGTAGTTATATGCCCCGGTCATATTTCTCATTATACTCATAATTACTCAGTTGTTTTCACTATTAGATTACGAGGTTCATGAAGGCCAAAATGATGTCTTCCTTAATCTTCACGTAGCCTCAGGGCCTAGCAAATCGCCTCACGCCTTGTCATCATCTAAAGCAGCAACGAATAGAAGTGTGCAAGAATGCATTCCCTGGTTCCAGTACCAGGCGCCTCATGGCTAGACTGATTGTAAACGCCTTTCCCTGGTTTCTGCCTCGGGTCCTGGGCATCCTGTGATATTCACACTTGTCCTGCATCCTTTCACTCTGAAGAGGACCCCAGTGCATACAATACATTATAGGAGCGCGCTGACAACAGCTTTTGCCCATTCTGAGATTTTTCTGTTTGACAATAAATGGATGCCCACTCAAACCAATGACCACTGACATTGACCAGATAACCTGCAGGGAGTGAGGGATTGATTCCCTGCCGCACCCCCCCTTCCTTCCCTCCCCCCCTCCAGCCCCCGACCTGAGCCTGGAAACATCCCGAGCACATGACAGGGAAAATACTTGCTAAATGAAAACAAGCATCTCCGTCCATCTCAGTGTTAGGAGAATACCACCACTGTTACCCTGGGAGGGAGCCCAGGTCAGACAGCACAGCCTCTGTGGTAGGAGAGGCTGTAAATTCCTTAAGTAGCTGCGGGTGCCAGAGGGATGGCAGAGACTTCCAGGGGAGATACCCATGCGGGTACAGCAAGTTCAGGTGCATGTTGGCTGATAGACACCTAGCACTGGGCAAGGAGGTAGTAATGTCCACCATGGTCCTCTGGAACAGGTCAGATGCGGGTAAAAAACATCATGGTTTGAGACGACCTTTTCAGTGATCCCAAGGACAGCTGGGACTCGAGGTACAGGGAGCGAGAGTGAACACCCCGAGATCAGAAGGCGCCTGGCGGGACATCAGCAGTGTTGCCGAGGGGACTGGGCTTAACGGCGAGATGCTGTCCACGGGAGCCACCTTCGTCCCTTCACGCTGTCCTGACAAAGTGTCACAGTGCGGTGGCTCATAAAATCGTTACAGTTCTGCAGGCTCAAAGGCTGCGGGCCGAGCGCCTGGTGGTCAGACGAGGCCTCTCCCAGGTCCCCAATGTCTTGTGTCTCACCTCTGGGGGAGGAAAAGGAGCTCTCTCAGGCCCATTCTACTTCTTTCTTTGTATTTTGTTCTTTCTTTTATTTATTTAACTTACTTTATCATCTTTTTTTTCCATCACCATTATCCCCGCTCTGCCCTCTTCTACCTCTACCCCTCCCCTACACAGCCACACCCTTGTCCATGTCTGTGAGTGCTCTTATTTGCTTCTGTTTTGCTCATTCCCTCCGCCCGCCTCCCTTCCCCCCCACTCCCCAGTTGTCTATCCCTCACATTGGGCATTAAGATTTTGAAACAGGGCTTTTGGGGGAGACACAAACATTCAGACATTCAAGAGCTAACTCGCTGGGTAAGGAAAAGGCAGGAGAGATCACCAGCTGAGAAAGAGGAGGACCATAACTTCTTGTCCTCTTAGTCGCCAAATCTAGTAAAGTCACCCAAGTCTTTACCTGCCTGGACCGGCTTAGAATGTAGTCGATCTAAATCTGCATTAGGGAGACACCAGGAACTCCCCATGGATGAGTCTCGGGAAAGCAAGATCTTACTCTCTCCTAAGACCCCACAGGGAGGTTCTTCTGGAACATCTTCCAGGTTCCTGCCCCCCTCCAGTGCCTCCTAGGCTTAGATTTCTTGTTGACGATGTTCTGTCCTGATGAAGTCCACATCTAAATGACACCTTGCCCCAGGATGAAACCATAGGCTCTCTTCCTCGTTTCCCTCGTGGGCTTCCAACGTGTTTTCTAAGCGTGTAGTCACTCAGGCCGCCAGAGGGAGAGAAGCTGTGCTTGGAGATCCTGCCCCCAGCTGTCATCTGCTTTTGGAAAGGGAGGTGTGTTCTGGGAACAGTCAGCTAACCCACGCACAAGCCAGAACGGGGATACATTCTTCCAGGCTGCTTTCTATGTACGGACTCTCTTATTCCTTCTATAAACGGGCCACGTTGATCAGTGAAACGGAGTCGCAGGGAAGGATGGCAGAGATGTGTGTGCATTAGGGTCCCTTATCTGACTCCAAATCTAACCTTTCCCGCCATGGGAGGCTTTTAATGATGCTCAGAGCCCACTGCTTCCACCCCTCCCGCCTGGCACACACAGATCTCGGGCTCCCCTGGGGTGGCAGAAGCATGACGTCACCGAGCATTAACACTGTCCTGATTTCTAGATAAAGAGAAGGATACGGACATTAGGAAAATAACGGAGTCCACATGAGAAATCACGCCAGGCCTCAGAGCCATTACTCACCACATCCTACTTGTTCAGCCACGACCTCCACGGCTCCTTTATGGAACTGAATTCTGAGCACCCATTACGCGGAGCTTAATTGCAACTCAGGGAAGTGAAATAGTATTAATCAGGGCTAATATCGCGGTGGACTCTGACCCACAAGAATAAATCTAATAAATGTGTAGGTTCCCCCCGTCACATAACGAGTTCTTCCTTGTGTCATTTACTCAGGGCACCAGTGTGAAACCGAAAGAGGAATGTTTAAGTCACTTAATGAGACTCAATAAATAGTATGGTTTTAATTTCCTAATCATTTTAATGCCCCAAATTAAGAGTATGCATCAAGGTACATCCATGGAAGCCTGCCCGTCCCCGTCCTCTGGAATAATGTGAGAAAAGAGGAAAAGTAAAGGAGATCAGATAAAATTGGGTAAAGGAAATGTTAGGCCGATGATCGGAGAAGTAATATCCAAATGATGAAATCAGACGGATGGTGAAACAGCCTATTAAGTGAAGTGGTCAGAAGTATCGTCTCTCGGGCCATGGAAACAGACTGCACCAGGCATGTTACCAAAGGAGGATGCGCTCAGGCGGCACGGCTAGAGAAGCCTGGGTCAGGGAAACCTCCAACTCCCAGCAGCCCCGGCCCCTGTCTGCTCCCTCTTTCCTGGCACCCATTCATCATCTGTCCAGTGATCTCAGCTCAGGTCTTTGCCAACCCTTCTACTCTACAAATCAACCGATTTTAGTCACAGAAGTAGAAATACTTTCAGTAGATGCGTTTCTCCACCCCACGCCTCCCCCCCTTTCCCGACACACACACAGGAAAAAAAAAGTTCTTTGGAGAAAATTACATATTCAAACCACTTAATTGACACATAGAACATCAAAAAGGGAAATAGTGAAACCAATTGATTAACAAGATCATGCTATCAGTTAGAAAAATGATCTTTTTAATATTTTTGGCCTGTAATATGTAGGGTTGATCACTGTTTCTAGTGACTCAATATATGATTTAATTTATCCAAATTTAAGAGACTGATGAAAGCCTCACATGAAATAACTTACTAAATATATTGTTGAAGATAATAGAAAAGAGTAGATATCCAAGAGCCAGATTATTGTGGTTTTCTTTGGGGATCAGGACTGAGAATTGTGAGTGTAAAATAAATTGGGTCTTATTTTTCTACTAGAGGCCTGGTGCACAAAATTCATGCACAGGAGGGGGCGGTCCCTGAGCCCGGCCTGCACCCTCTCGCAATCCGGGACCCCTCAGGGGATGTCTGACTGCCGGTTTAGGTCTGATCCCTGCAGACCTAAACCGGCAGTCAGACATCCTACTCACAATCCAGGACCACTGGCTCCTAACTGCTCACCTGCCTGCCTGCTTGCCTATTCACCACTAACTACTATACCTGCCTGCCTGATCGCCCCTAACCACTATACCTGCCTGCCTGATCATTCCTAACTGTTCGCCTATCTGCCTGATTGCCCCTAACCACCTCTGCCTCAGCCCCCTTCCTCAGGAAGGACGTCCGGAAGGTCGTTCGGCTGTCCCATCTAATTAGCATATTACTCTTTTTTTACTATGATTATGTATTCTCTTATGGGATTTGTAGTCTTCATAATATGCATATATTATCTTTCAAAGATATAAGAATGGGTATCCAATCATGAATAAAAACTGCAGAAGAATTCTTTGGAAAAAGACAAATACTTTTTAAAATATCTGTCTGCTCCTGGGAGAGTCTATTAGGAAGTCCATGTTCAGATATGACAATGTAGAAGCAAAATTGATGGTGAGCGATTATTTGAAATTAGAACTATCAAGAGACTTTTACTTTTCTAGTAAAAAGAATTTCAGGCGATAACTCTTACTCGGATTCACATTAGTAATTAACTAATCTGAATATCAACATCAGCAGCCAACTTTAATACTTTTAAACAATCTAAATCTAGTTTGTCTTTACAAACACAGCTGTTGGTTAAGTGTAACTGAGTCTCTCAAAGCATTTGTGGATGTCTTTCTGTATGGCTATGTGTCAAAGTGGTTAGCACTTTTCCATATAACTCTCTTGATCATCCTCATGTCTTTTTTCCAAGCAATGTGGCAAGCTAGGGTCCAGGGTCATATTTATAAAAAGATCTAGATACCATAGAACGATAATGGTTCCTGTCACAACCCAAGTAGAATACTGGATTTAGGTTCAGGAACTCTTTGGAAATATCTAGGTTGTAACGGAGACCCTGAGGGGTATTTAGGAAGTCCACTGAAAAGTCCGGGTGAAAGGGGCTTTCAAGGATGACTCTCTCATTGGATAGTTCGTCATAACCACACTTGCGGCACCTGGCTCCTCACGCCACATTTGCCAGGTGCTTAATCAATGCATCAGGATGAATAGAAATCAGGTGACTAAATTCTCTGATGACGTCCTTAGATGTCAGGGAAGGAATAAAGCCTTCGAGATGCAAGACTGTTTTGTTGCTGCTGTTACGTGGAATTGACCCACAAAAGAGGTAAGCGAAAGCAGAAACAAGATGCTCTTATGAGGAATTGGAAAGTCACCCCGAAAACCTCCTAAATTTCTCCCTACACACTCGAGACCATGTCCCATTCCTGGGTGCTCTGCTCCCTTCTTAGATTCTGCCCTGCTGACATTCACTGTTTCCACGTAGACCCCTGCTTTCAACCTGTATTATCTGCTGATAACTTCGTTCCCCAAATTGTTGACTGAAACTGTTGTCTATTCATGAAGCTGTGGTGCTGGCCATTCACAACCTGCCTCCCCCCTGAAATGGACTGTGCTTGACTTTAATCACTTCCGAGTGATGCCCTGGTGGAGCTGGTGGCTTTCTTTCCGCCCCTTTCACTTCTGTCCTTAAACAATTGCCCCCTTTCAAAACCTTACCACCTGCCATTCCACACCACGGGAATTAATGAAATAAGAGGGCAGTGGCTATGTATCTGGAATCTAGAAGAACACTCGAGAGAATAAGAAACAGCCAATATGTTTACCAATATGAGTAGGTAAATACTCCTACAATGTCCCATTATCCTTGCACTGTGGCTCTGCTCTCTGAAACTGTGGGCAAGGACATCAGACCCTGTAGACAGTGTTAGCAACAGCAAGCCCAGCTCTCTGCTGCCTTCAGTGATTTGACCCAAACACTACAAAAGCCCTATGCTCCTACCTGTGTGGGCTTCACGCACACATTCTCAGGGCAGGACAAGGGCTGAGGAGTGTCACTCAGCCTCTCACAACACAATGGCTCCCTCCAGTGTTCAACACTCAGCACATTGTTGGCAAGAGTTAGAGTGGCATTCCTACACCTGTGCTTCTGACTGGCACCCTGTCTGCATCAGTTTCTGCTGCCAGGAGTAATTTTTTTTAACTGAACTTATTGTAGTGGCATTGGTTAATAAAATTGTGTAGGTTTCAGATGTATGGGGATAAACATTCTATATAATAAAAGGGCAATATGCAAATGGGCCCTAACAGCAGAATGACTGGTCACTATGACACACACTGACCACCAGGGAGTAGACGCTCAATGCAGGATCTGCCCCCAGGTGGTCAGTGCGTTCCCACAAGGGGAGCTCTGCTCAGCCACAAGCCAGGCTGCCAGCTGCCAGCACAGTGGTGGTGGCGGGAGACTCTCCCGCCTCCTCAGCAGTAGTAAGGATGTCTGACTGCAGCTTAGGCCTGCTCCCTGCTGGCAAGTGGACATCCCCCGAGGGCGCTCAGGCTGACAGAGGGATGTCTGACTGCCAGCTTAGGCCCGATCCCCCCCCTGGGGAGTGGGCCTAAGCCAGCAGGTGGACATCCCCCAAGCGGTCCCAGACTGTGAGAGGGCACAGGCCTGGCTGAGGGACCCCCTCAAGTGCACAAATTTTTGTGCACTGGGCCTTTAGGTTTTAAAAAGAGGAATTCCTTAAGGATCTCATGTTCTTTGATCTAACTAGTACCAGAGATGATCTAACTAGTACTAGAGATGATCTGACTAGTGCTGGAGAGGCTGAGTTCCCATCTTGTGTGTAGCTCAGGATGATGCCTATGGCTTTTAGGATCACAGAGATGATGTCTTCTCACAGCCAAACGATGCAATACGGAGGGAGAATGAGGTCTTCACAGGTAGCAAACAGGTTGACTTTTATTCTTTGAGTTACTCCAACATCTCAAAGTGCTCACTAAGGCATTGGTTTGGAAAGGAACTGTTCAGTGAAACCTCACCCTCACTTTCAATCCTCAACGTCTACTTCAGCATTTCAGATTTCATAAGCCCCAGCATAGAATGGAGGCAGGCAAGTGCCTGTCACCTCCTCCTCAGCCCTGCTGACCAGGAGTGAAAGATATATTCATGCTGCTTGGTGCTCTACCAGGCTGCCTGGCCACGGGTGAGGAACAGGTTTGCTTTCAGGGTGTTCAGTGTGACCAAAACACACCCCTCATGATGTTTTCCATTGGAGTCACTGACCATCAGGTCAGCTCAGTGAGGATGAAAAGATCAATGTTTTTGCTCACAACCACGAATGTTGTATTACCCGTTACCCTAGGGTAGTGAATCAGTGAAGGTTAGTGAAGACATTGAACATCATGGCTAGGAAATGTCTCGGGGGAGATTGGAGAATTGCTGCATGTAATCTGAACGCCAGACATCTGGAGTTCCATCACGCAAGATGCTAGAATTATCTGGGGTTTATGGTAATGATTTCATTGCCGATGACCAAGGTCAATTAAACCACCTACCAACAAGCAAAGCAAAGGTATCAGGTCACTGGGCTTTCTCGGGATCTTCTGCCTCTACTTAGTTTTACTCTCAATGATGACAAGACACGGTCTTTCACAAACATATCACCTTTAGGACGGAAGATATTTGAAGAAAAGCCATTTGATCCTGCTCACCTTTGTATCAAGCCTTCCAAAATAGCGACCTGCCTTATTTTGGTCAAGGTCTCAGCCACAAATAATCATAGTGTCTAAGAGGAGAAGGATATCTGATTGAATGTGCGGAATGCAGGACCATTCCTATGAAAAGGGAGCCCAGGTAACTACATTTTCCAGATTCCCTGTGCTTGGTAGTAGCAACCAGGCAACTGAGATGCAGCCAATAGAATGCAATTAGAAGTGATGTTGTCACTGCCTGCAGTCCATAGCGTGGATGTGTCTGAGGCTGCACATATCAAGATGCTCCTATTTCTTCAGCCACCTACGTCGGAACCCAGGAGGTTGGGCACTTGTATGCCTAAGTGATTCTCAGGCACCTAGTTCAATTGTTTTTCATTCTGCCGTAACCGTAAAATTGTAGAAATCATTATAGTCTGTCTTAGATTGAAAGAGTGAGTTAAGTTTTTCATGCTGAATCTAAATGTGAAGTTATTTCTCTTTTGTCCTTAAAGAATAGGGTTAGCTTCAGCTTCACTGAGGACACTGTCCTTAGCAAAGATAATCCATCAGGCTAATTGGTATCTTCCATGGATATTGTAGCGGGTGTGTCTTGGCCTGTGCCAATCACACTTCACTATAAATAATCAATGACTTCCGTTGTACTGCTCACGTCATTGGATTTCAGAACACCGCACCACCTTCTGTAGGTAGTAAGCATGAGAAAATGTAATATTGTTTAGCAAGTTTGCGTTCTCCCTAGATTTCAAAGCCAGTTGTAAATATTGTTAATTATAAAGTCATGCTCAATGAATTTTTATGGTTTATCTGCCTCTTGTGGAGTGTTGCAATGGAGAGATTTTTTTCTAGAAATTGATTTTTTAATATGTGAAGCAACTTTTGCATGTGCCAGGCAAAATGATGAAATTCATGCATATTGGCATAGAAAGTGATTTTTTAAAAAGTTACATGGTTAAACCACTATATGGGTATCAGGTAATTATCTTTCTATATTTTAAGAGGGTGTTTTTTTTTCATCATTCTCTTGGGCCTCCCTCCATCAGATATGAATATTGCAACAGATTTTTTCCAGTCTTCACATGGTGTGAATTTATAAACTAATACTGTAAGCTCCTCTAAGGTGTTTTAGATTATAAAACTCCCAAACTGTACTGAAACCATTAATGTTGAAATTTAAGATTGCAGTACTTGACTGCTCAGGCACCTGGGGCCTTATGTTGATTTGCAACATTAGGGACTTTGAAACCAGTGGTTGAATTCTGAAACTACTTAGATAATTTAAGGAAGATTTCACTCAACGTCTTTACGGATCTCCCCGTCAGCAATCACCTCAAATAACCCCACTCTGCTTGCTTCTTGGGATGACATGAAAACCTAGGACAGATGAGATGGTTTGGAAACGAGGGGTTTCCGATAAGATGCTCCATCATAACCGTCGGCAGCTCTGCTCTGTGTTCATTTCGCTGCTGCCAAAGGGCCGTGCGTGCTACAGGACACGGGGTGCGCCCATGACTTTTCTCTGGAGGCACCTCTCTAAGGGGGACTGAGACCTTTCCACTGAAACTAGCATGAATGCGGACACCTCCCTTCTGCGGCTGCCCTGGAGCGTTCTGGTAGCCCACCCACAATCCCCTTTTGGTTTTGAGGAGCTGTGAATTGTAACTCTCCTGGAAGGGTAAGCTGCACAGCTTACCGACGGTGGACTGTGACATCGCCACCGAGGAGTTCTGGCTGAGCAGAGACTCCAGCGGGCCTCCTGGAGTTGGGGGCCGAGGGCTCACAGCCTTTGCTCTGAGCAGGAGATTCCTGTGGCCGTTTCCTAGGGCTGCACCTGAAACGCGAGATAAAGGCCATTTTCTGCAGAAACCTCTACCCTGACCTCCCGGGCTTGCCCCAGAGGCTCTTGGTTTGGGACCCCACCTCCTCTGGGCGCTGCTGGGCGGGTGCGGAATCCTGCAGGGTGAGCACCCTGTCCTTGCAAGAGGCGATGCTTTGAAGAGGTAACCACAGCTGCTGGGAGGGCGAGGGGTCCTGTTAGACCATATCTAGGACTTGGTCCTGCGGTGGCTGTGAGCTCCGTCTGCAGTGGTTTGCCGGCTGTGACATTTCTTTGTCTCCGCATTTTGGCTGCTTCCCGGTGTTTGCTTCAAATGAGCAGGCAGAGCTGCTGTGCCTCCTGGAACTGGAAGGGTGCGTATAAAGGGCCGCTTTTTAACCATCTTGCTGTCTCCTTTGTCGGACATTCGTTCCCAGTTTTTCACCAGAATAAACCGCCTTTCGGTCACAGCCCGTGCGTATATACATCTCCAAGTCTCCGCTGATAGATCTGCTGCTTTGTGGAGAAAATAGCGGAAATCATTCATTTTAGAAGCGACCGTCAATAACAGTGAGTGCAGCACCTTTCACACCGCAGACCTCCACTCCTCTGGCAAGGAGTCACGTGGGAAAGAATCCCAAACAACACATCCTGGAAACAAAGCCGCCCGCCCGTGTGTCTGCTGGCGAGCCTATTGTCCTCACCCAGCGTGAGCTCAGGTGCCCCCGCCAGAAATGGGCTGAGCCTGCAACCTCCACCGCCAGCGCTCTTGGCCAAAACCAGCTTGGACTTGCTGCCCACCACAGGCCGCATCCTCCGACCACTTGCATCTTTTGGGTGCCAGCTGCGCACCGCACCACCAGACACACTCCAGCATCCTTCCTTTCTCCTTTGTGAGTCCAATTTCCTGTTGATAAAAAATAAACGAGCATCAAAAAGACGTCTTTCCTTAATACCTATTTATCCCGTCACCCGACAGTCCTGAGAGGAAGATCAAGGGCATCCACGGAGATGGGTCGGTTGGGAAAGGACCACGGTGGCCAGGCTGCCAGCTCCCCCCTCGGCAGTCCTGTGAGGATGTCCGAGGACACCTGGCTGGACCTTAGAAGTGGCTGCTGTAGTTTTGTCCATGATCTTAATCTTTATCAGCTTTATAATCCATTGGGATTCAGCCCCAGGAATCTCCACGCATTGGACATCTCTAGATTGGCAGAACTCTAGAGGGCAGGGAGAGGATGTGGGTTTGATCCCTGGTCATGGATCAATGAATGAATGCGTAAAAACGTGGACAGCAAATTGATGTGTTTTTTTTTCTCTTCCTCTCTCTGCCTCTCTCTCTAAAATCCACCAATCATGAAAATGTAATGTGTGGAGAAGTAAAGACTCTTAAAACTAGCAAGACACGCAATTTCTCTAATGTGATACAAAAGATGCAAAACCTTCCCTTGATTAAGAAAAAGATCAGATGCCAACAATTGTCCTTATTTTACATGTGCAGCTGCCAGAACTGTCGTAACAAGGGGAAGAAAGTGAACTACTGTCCCGTGAGAACAGCTGTAAACCTGGACATGGAAAATATCTGTGAAGTTCATGACTGACCCGGGGTATTTTCACGGTTTCACAAAGGTGCTTGTTTATTCCCTCACTGAACCCGTGCACATTGCCCGGCTTCTGGAAGCAGGGGGAGGCCTGGAGGGGCTGGGCAACAGAGGAGTGTCAGCAGTCACACAGGGCGACAGGCTATCGTCAGCATCTGAATAAAACCTTCACACTGGAGGAGCCAGCGTCCTTTGTCCAGAGGAAGATGAAATAAAGCGAAGCGCGCCATTGTCTCTTAAGGAGGCTGTCATTTGTGCGGAAGTTTGAATGCAGGCACACAGAGCCACACACAACACAGAAAACTGTGCAGAATAAGCATGATTCCATTGTGATCCTTTAGCGATGTAGGGACTCAGGGGAGGAAGACAGCACTCAACGTGGAAGTGTTCCAGAATATTCCACAGGTAGGTTACGAAGTCCTTTCCCTACTTTATACGAAGAAGAAAAGGCATGCAGATGATGAGCAGGAGAGGTAGATCATAGCAAAGGTAAATGCTTGAAGTACTTTAATGGGTTTAATGGTTCTTAATATTAACTCTGAGCTCTGAAATTCTGCTTCCAAACACCGGCTTCTCTCTGGAATGGATCCAAGGGAAGACAGCAGCGAGGATAATACCCAGCCACACATCTTAGATGGAGCAAATAAATGAGACACATGTTCGGGGAGAGAGCAGCCAGTTCTGTTAAATGCTCTGTGATTTCAAGCTTGCTGGAGAGAAGGACAAAGGCCGAGGGGAGGGTGTGGAGTGTGGAGGAGGGAGAGACCGCACATTCGCAGCTGGGGACCCCGTCTCCAGGCTCCGGGACTCCTCGGAGGCAGGAGCTAAAACCCAAGAAGTTTCAAGGTCAAGGGCCATCACCCGTGCTCTTAACTCATCGGGAATTGACTGTTGAAATAACTGAGTAATAAAAAGTAGAGAACACATCTGTGATCTCTAAACGAAATCGTGGGAGAAACGATCACATTTCTTGCAAGTTGTCCTTGGTGTCAGAGTAGACCAACGAACATGACGAAGACACATGAAAAGTACCAAGGTAGCCTGGCCGGCGTGGCTCAGGGATTGAGCGTTGACCTAAGAACCAGGAGGTCATGGTTCAATTTCCAGTCTGGGCACATGCCTGGGTTATGGGCTTGATCTCCAGTGTGGGGCATTGTAGGAGGCAGTCAGCCATCATTGACTCTCTCATTATTGATGTTTCTATCTCTCTCCTCCTCTCCCTTCCTCTCTGAAACCAATAAAAATATCTTTTAAAACCCCCCACCAATCTGGCATTTCATTTTCCTGGAAACAAAAGTACAATTGTAATTTAATGAGTTATTTCTTTCCACCAGTTCTACAGGTGAGCCTTGATGTGCTGATGGTGTGGCAGGCCGTGCAGTGACTCATCAGCCGTTACCATCATAAAAGTCTCTCTGAGTGCAGAGTGTCTTACTGTGCATGCTGTAGTCTGCTTTTGTTGGTTACTGCAGCCAGTCTTTTAGTCCTGAGACAAGTTATGAGAATTGCGGCAAATTATTAAGCCTTCCTAAGCTTACGTCTCTCTCTGGGTGGCATTGCTTAGCTATATCCCAAGGACATTTGAGGGATTAAAATAAATGATACACTGTTAACTAATACACAAAACTCTGGTAGACAGACAGAGCTGTCACTGCCAGTCCTGTTTTCACTGATTCTACCATCAATGAAAATGCCATCCGTGGCTCCGCCCCCTTGTCTGCAGAATGCCCCCGGGTGATCTGATATTGTGTGGACTTCCTCTGTGTCCAGGTAGACCATGCACATTTGACTTGGTTACCCCGGGTTAGTATGGCAGCTGCTCTCTATAAATATCCCCAGAGATTATTGTGAAGCTTCTTGGATTCTATGTGCAATGATGAGGAGGAATAATGAGTGTCAGCTTTCCTTACATTTCACTCCTCAGCAACATAGGACATAGGGAAGGGGTCTCATTTTCAAACTGAAATAGACAGGAGTCGTCTCAGGAAAATCCTCCTCAAAACTCCTTCCTCAGACCTTTCAATAGGTTCAGCCATCCCATAAGCTGAGAAGTTCCATATAGGAAAACAATATGTTTAAAGTTACTGTATTTAATTCCTCATTCAAATTATTTTAAGAGAATTGTATGGACTTATACAAATGATGTGTGAAGCCATAACATCCAAGAGAGCAGATAGCCTTGTTGCTCCCTTGTGGTAGAATAATAAAGTGTGTTCACTAAGAAAGCTATGGACAGGACATCCCCTGCAGCAGCAGCGTCGGCTGCTTGATTGTACACTAGCATCGCTCTCCAAAACCTTGATGCAGCATCACCCTCGAGGCCAATGAAACCATAGAGATAGGCTGGCACTCCAACAGCAGCTCACTCACCCCACAACCCCCTGGACCTACCTCTGATTCTGCAATAAGTCTGTGCCAAGGAACGTGTACAAAGGCAAGCCCTCAGTGGGGACTACTCCATGGCAAAGTGTAATTATATTGTACAGTATACTGCATTTCAGACAT